>KN716301.1:44980-55557 GCA_000816705.1 Dictyocaulus viviparus | reverse complement strand
TCAAATTATAAACTATTTAATTAAAACTATAAGTAGTAAATTGGTAATGATAATAACAATAATAATAATAATAATACTGAAGTAATAGGGATGTATTAAGAAGAAGCAGCACTGATAATGCATGATTGGCAGGCGATATCAAGTTTTTACAATTTGTAAAATTATTTAGAAGTGCTTGAAAACGTCTTTTCGTCAACATGTGCACATTTCGTGCTTGGGAGAGTAAATATCTTATCACTGTTCGCTCCTAGCTAGATATTTTTGCGAATGTAAGTTGATGTAGAGAATACTCTCTCGAGTAATCTCTACTTTATCATTCAAATTTCATGCAAAACAAAGACATATTACATATTATATTAATTTGTGGTTTATGAGTCATCATATCGAAAGTTAGAAGTGGTGGAGGCAAGTGAAAGTGCAAATGTCCTGAATCATAAAAGGTCATAATTCCGATATGCCTCTGGAAGGGATCATAAAGGTTATAACTTCGAATGTTCTGGAAATGAACTTAGCCACATTATTAAATGAACGAACGGTAAAAGGACATTATTTCCTCATACCGAAGTCTCCGCCTTCTCCCTATATAAGCAGGTACGGTAAACATCTCCTCCATACTCTCACTCATGACTCATCCCAATCTTCTTCCACCTTTGTCATTAAACTCGTTGTTGTTATATCATTATATTACAAATCTCGTACAATTGCTAGTGTCGTGATGTAATATTTTTGTGTATTGTTTAAATAAAGGTTTAATTACCCAAGTTTGAGGTGCAACTACTCGACTTCGGAGCAAACCTAACGACTACCACTGATCCCGAGCCCTTGCATAAAGATTTTTAAACAGAGGAATCTTCTGCCTTCATTTATGATCGTTGAATTATCTTTATTGGAGAAAGAGTAACTTCCGAAGTATATGAATTTACACGGGCTTGAAAAAACCCATTAAAAACGCGGTTATCACAACACTATCTAATAAATAAGTACAAGCTATTTTCTTTTTGATATATGGATTGATTGAAAATTATTATGTAGTTAGCTTTGAAGCTTCTCCCACTAGTGTCATCACTTCTACAAAATAAATATTAAATTTAATATAAAAAAAATAGACTATTGCTCGACCACGTGGTGCTACTTTCAGAAATGTTTAAATTAGTTTTGGTGTAGTGCAATACCACTCACATCAAATAGCCATTCATAATCCTCATCGCTGTTTCGGCTCTGCTTATCTGATTTCTTTTCAATGTCTTCTTCTGTTGAAGATATTGAACGCCTCATTCGAGTTACCCGAGTTCTCGCATACTTCAGCCTAGAACAAAAAGTGCACAGTGTTAAACTTCACTTAATATAAAACCTCTGGTGCACGCGGCGATCAAATGAGATTTAAAGGTAAACAGTGTAGGTCTCCATTCAGATTGCTTTTCGATTTAAACCGAAACGTGCCTGGAATTTCTTAGAGGTCCGTAATATAGCTCTAAACTTACCTGTGAAATAAGCCTAGCACTAATTGAAGGGACTGTCAAAAATTGCAAACTATGTACAGGCCATAGTTGTGCTGAGATAGCCGCAAAATTCGGAACTTCAGGCAAGAACCCGCACTTACAGATATCCAGTCTGCCGAGCTGATCAGTTATACTACCAAGGCCCTTGCTCTACGACCACTCAATGCTTCACATATAGTAAGTAGGTATCATTATCAGCACTCGCCCGCTAACGGGTACGATCTGGTGAGCCGATATCGGCATTGCATCCAGTTAAGCTGATGACTGCGGGATAACCCGAAATTTTAGACATATTCGTAATTTTTATTTTATTTAAATAAAAATTTTATTTAAATAAAATAAAAATTACGAATATGCACAGGCTTACATACATAGGTTACAGTCATCTTCCACACAAATAATATTAATAATGACAAGAAACGAATGGCACGTGTACAGAGGAAATGAATGACAGAATAAGTTACTTAGAGTGCCTATAACCTGCTTTAAAAAATTAAATATAAATAAACGAGCACCTACTTCTGACCATCATAGACCATGTTCTCGTCATAATAGCTCTCTAGGCGATTATTATCTTTCCAAACTCTTGTTGTAGAGACTTCTGCTTCTAGATAGGCTGTGGTTGGTTCAGCTGTAGATGTCTGCCAGTTTTCCACATCTGCTATTTCATTATGCTTCACACCTTCTTCAACGATGAAAGGTATATCTAGAAGGAGTCTTTTTGAATTAGATCAAAAAGTCAATTTTCAGGTAATCCGCGAAAATCCTAGTTAAAGTTGAAATGTTCTGAATAAGCAACATTCTAATCAACGGTGGATACATTATGACCATTTCAAGTATTACCGTGTTCTGCTTCTTGTACATTGATTGGTACGACAATTGCTTCAGTGTCTTCATCTTTCGAAATAGTAGGAAGAGTCGTTCCATCCTGTTTATCTGATAAATACTCATGATGGATTCCAAGAGTGAAATTTTGAACCAAATCATTGAGAGTTCTTGCCAATGCAATCAAAGTCTCCAAATCCGGTGTCAATTCCTCCTGAAAGGAATTTAAATAGTGCGGTATACTGAGGAAACGTATAAGAGGTATCGTCACCTATTGGCTCTATTATTTTAGACATACAAAAATGTGAAGAAAAGGTAATGTTTTGAATAACTTCTAACAGTATAAGAAGTCTTTTAACAGTATGTCTCGTTATTTACCGAAGCGTATCGAAACTATAATTATTAAGGATTATACGTTATACTTTGTTCTTAAAAAGGAGACGCATGCTCCAATTGTTTTAAATGGTTAACGTAGATATGGAAAAGTACCTGGTCAAGCACACTGTCAGCTTAAATAAAAAATTGAACAAATAATAGATCATAGGATCTAAGAAATAATAAATGTAATGTAAGAAACAAATGATCACCACGGGTGTGAACTGTAAAAGAATAGAGCGAATCGGAACAGTCCATTTGCACGAGTACTTCGCCAAGACAGAGAATTTAAGTTTTGAATTAGCTATAGCTTTTTTGCTTTCTTCGAGCATGTACACAATTATACTGCCATTGCATAGCTATTATAGTCGTTCTCAAATTATTAGATCTAACAGAAAGTAGAGTAAATCTACCAAGAATCGTACAAAAGATGGTTCAAAAAAGTTTGATAAAGCCACGTTCTGGGCGACCTTCTTTGATCGATGATGATGTTGTTGTTAGGACTGTAGCAAACTCTTGTTACCTTCCTCGCCCTTCTCCAATAAACAACTTTTCATTCTTACAACATAGTGATGGCATCACAACTATTATACTACTCTGATAGTACTAAGCTGCAAATGTTTCCAATCTTACCTCATCTCTCTATCCCTTACTACAATTCTACAAGCCACCTTTACTTCGGACATTTAATTCTTCATCCACAACAATACTTCTTACACATCTCACTCTCTCTTCACTTTCTCTCAAGGAAGTCTATAAATATTGTCATAGACGCACTCTGTTTGTATCGCTATCGATACGATAGTTTGCATTTCTCCTCTAATTTCAATCAAACTTTATTTTCCCACGTTTGAGGTACATCACTCAACTTTGGAATAAACTATACGGCCACCGAACCCAAGCCAATATAATTACTATGTTGAAGGAGGGTTCTTTTCTGACAACATTGGAGATCACAGAAAAGCTTAAAACAGCCTAGTGAACCATTAGAAAGATGGGATTGGAATGGAAATATTAAAAATAATTGCCATATTTGATATTAAGCCAGCAGAATTTGGATAATCGAGTCGTCTTGTGCACATCTCTGCCCTTCCGTCTCCAAACCAAGTTTGACTCAGAATAAGAGAATGTTGTGTACATTATGATACATACATTTTAGGTCGAATACATTATGAGATTTTAGAACCGAGCGAGAAGTTTGGTTAGCAAAAATACTGTCGGCAGCCGAATAATTTAAAGATAGCATTCCACGAAGAGTAGCTGGTGACGTTCGATTACAAGGACGTCATATATCCAGCACGCAGGACTTAGCTGAAAAATTCTGTCGCATTCACCATATTCCGGAGCTCTAGCATGTTGGAGAGCAAAAAATAAAAATTGAGGAAGATTTCATGCAAGAACTCGTTCATTTTTTCGCATCAAAGAAAAAACAATTTCAAAAATGGGAAATTTTCCTCACACTGGCAAGAATACATATTCATGACAATTATATTATTTAATGAATATTGACGGTGAAAAATTTGTATTTTGTTTCGATTCCAAAAACGGTCAGGACTTTTCGGCAGACCAAATAATTTCTAGCGTTTTCACATTTTCAACATGCTCGTATACACACTGCATTTCACTATTACCAATTCTTTTTTGATGGGAAAGAGAGCGTTAACAACCTTAAAAGGTTCGCATATCATCGAAGTTTCAGTTATTCCAATCTTTTTCGCATCCATCGTATCCTTAAACCAAAGCACACGTCCGTGTTCACCACATATTTCCTTGTAATACAATCCCACCGCCTGAAAATTTTCTTTCGCTTGAAGATACGACAGAACATTGACAGCATGATTTTTCCATGGTAAGAAATTATGTTTCGCCATAAAACTCACAGACATTTTCGAGCAGCTCCGATTTAGACACTAACACAAAACGAATGAAAACAAATAGTATGAAAATAATTATATTTGATCCGAGATCAAAAAACAATTGGTCACATCTGAGGTGAAGAAGAAATGTCCAGATCAAACCAAAAACACGTTTACCAAAAAAAAGATTTCAAAACAAGAATGACTTCTTATAAGCGATAACATCATATGTTCAGACCATAAACCGGCTAGGACTAGAATAAAACATAGTTATGAAGATGAGGGTAATCTCACAATAAAAATGAGGATCACCAAACGTATATTCCGCCATTATAATGGCTCCCTGTGTCTATAGTTTATAATTCAAGCTTTTTTATCTACTCAGACAGTTCTATTACTGATTAATAAGGTCCAATTTGAAAACATGTTTCAATCAGAAGAAAATCAAACGTTCAAACGATAAGGTACTGTTGCAAAGCTACGCACCTTTCATTATTTACTCAAAAACAACACAAGAGAGAAAGTTTTAAATAAGAATAGAAAAAATAGGCTTGAGCTTTTAGAACGCACTGAGTAATCTGAACCAAGCCACTGATAGTTGTTTCTCCAGACATACTTAGCACCTATCGACCGATCAGGGAGAGAAGCAAAGTAAACAAAATTAGGTTTCATGAGCTCACCTTAAAATCTTCGAGCAAATCTTCGCTTAATCCCAATTCTTTTAGTCTATTTACATCGTCAATCAGCTCACTTTCTTTTAAATATTTCGTTGATTTTATTATTGAAAAGTCTTCTGTCTCAGACACATTAACTATCTAAAACTAAAAAATCAGATAAAGTTAGATGCTCTGTAACTGATTTTCAAATTATGTAAACCTTTTCGTTTTCTTCGTTTGCTTCACTGTTCCAATATTCTTTCCATGCTTGACACTCAGGAAGTGAAGAGACATTCAATTTGAAATCGTCTGCCTTGTAGCTAGCGTTTATCCATAGAACTGTTCTTGCAAAAATTTTTACTTTCTCATTCTTCCGTTACAAGTATGACAGTGCAAAGTTCTATTCATTCCGTCCTTTTCCCTTTTATCCACTTCAATTCCCTCTCTTTTTTGTTCACAAACACACAGCTTCTTTGCCTCGTTTCTTTATAGTATGAGGACATAGCCAAACGAGACAAAATGATAAATAAATATGTCACTCAGTTATGCCAGTTAATTTTTAATAAAGATGGCCTATGTGAGATCCTACGAAATCAAGCACAAACATGAATAGTATTATTTGCAACTCTGAAAGCTATTTCTCTGGATAAATAATGATAGGAAAGCCTGCAAGGACAACTTTCTCTTAACCGCGGCATTTGTAAATCATACATCATTTTAAGCAGTACATGATGTTGATGTATTATTGAAGACACATTCAACACAAACACACGCTAATGTTTCGGCCGACTCGCATTCTTCGAAGCTTGAAAATTCTATGTTAATCATGCAATGCATTCAATCAATCTCCATCGTGATCATTCGAAAATAAATTCTTCATTCGAGGCTCCACTTTATCTCAAATGCTCACCTTCTTAGGAGTGGATTTCTTTTGTTGTTTGATAGAGGCAACCGCTTATAGTGACAAAAGAGAGATTGAAAGTCTTGTAGTTGGAATCAAAACATCATGACTACAAAACGCTCGTCTCTCTTGTTTAATTTTCGGGCTCTAGCATTTATCCAGAGAGCATCCAAAAGGTTTTTGCGCGAATGTCTCTGTTTTTCGTGCAAGGATCTTAACTTTAATTTCGATATCGAGTCTGTTGTGTCAGCCTTGTCTGCGCCTTGCGGGGTGCTTACCTTGAGTTTTGTGTTTACATCTGTGTGATTTTTTACTCTAATACATAGCGCATAGAGGATGACCCGTTTAAGCGATATATCCTCTACCGTAAACTTTGCATGAGATCAAGTATATTGTACCTGTATTTACAGTCACCGCGTTTACCGCTAGGGCATATAATTCACTCTTTCGTCATTCATAATTGGTTTCGTTGGTTGCGAATTAAATAGTTTTCTGAAGAATTTGAGGAAATTTCTACAGTTGCTACTGAATTCTCTAAGTTTGTCCCTTCCAAACATCGCTTAACAGCTTTGCTTACTGCATCAGATATAAAGGATAGGATAAACGTGATTTTGATTTTGTTATAGCTAGAATTTTTGTTAGAAGAATTGTAATTTCAGCTGTGATTTTTGTGAATCGTAGCCGTATTATCCACGGATCTCCCTCGCTGAGGGATTTCAAGCCGGTTAGTCGCAAAGCTACGTGGCGAGACCCCAGATGGCGGATAGAGGGTAAATCACGGACCAAAAGCGACCGTGTACTTGCCTTGAGACGCAGGTGAATTGAAAGGATGGATTTCTTGATTCTGCTGTGTTGGTCAGCTCATATCTTCTGTATGCATATATAGTAACATCTATGTATGCGCACCTACTTGTGCTTATGTGTATAGGGATTGTATCCTCCATGTCGATTTGGCCAAAAGCTCGCAATCGAACGACTATGAAGTGAATGGGAGGCGGTTAGAGGTGGTCTTCAACAAATAAACTCCAGTCCACCTATTGAGAGAGACTGGAAAGCTGCTCACGAGTAAACAAAGACTTTTTAGCCCTCGCAGAACGTAAAAGGCGCCAAGGGTTTAATAACTACCAAGAGACGTTTGTCTTCAAGAACTCTTGAGTTGATACGCCAACGTGGAGCAGCTGAAGCTGCAGGCAATAACCGCTTAACGTCTAAACTTGCGAAACGTAACAGAGCGATAACAGAGATCTTAAAGAGAGAAGATCAGAAGTAATGATTAAAGCAGCTGAGGCTTGCGAGAGCATTCGCTATGCCCGCCTATGCTTCACAAATCACAAGAAATCACAAAATAAGAGAGTAATCATTTACGATTACTACTTGAATCTCTTCAGCAGCCATGTTCGTTTACCTTTGTGTGATGAGAGGAAACACGATGTTCTTATGTTGTTGTCGTTTCGAACGTTCTTCCTTCAGAAATCCGACATACAATTTCGTCGGTAAGAAATCGTACAGCTCCCGGGACAGACAGGATTAGACTAGAACATCTGGTGAATCTATCGCATAGTCTTATTGAAACACTGGTTCGATTCTTCAAACGCTACCTGTCCGGGTGCAAAGTTCCAAGTCAATGGAAAACTAGCAGGACCGTGTTGCTGCACAAAAAGGGAGATGCTCACGACATTGGCAATTATCGCCCAATCTGGTTGTTGTCAGTCGTCTATAAACTTTTCACATGAGTCATAGTCACAGTCTCTACAGGATTGGAAGAAGACTAGACGATGAACAGCCACGTGAGCAAGCAAGGTTTCGAAAAGGATATTGAGGATATTGAGCACGATGGACCATATTCACATGATCACAATACTTATAGAAGTATCACGAGAGTCTAAGAAATCACTTTGTCCCACCTTCATTAATTTTAAAAAAGCTATTGATTCTGTAGAAACAGAAGCGGTCATAGAAGCGCTTCCTACTTCGTATATCAAGGTTCTTCTAAGCTATATAAAAATTTCACTATCAAATTTACACCGTTCTATAAAGACATCATCATCAACATAAAAAGAGGGATTCGACAAGGTGATACTATTTCGCCAAAGTTGTTCACAGCCACTCTTGAGAATGTCATGCAAAAATTAGAATGGGACCATATGGGAGTGAAAATCGACAGTCGGCAACTTTACCATCTTCGCTTCGTTGATGACATCGTATTTATAACAAAAAACATCGAGCAAGCAAAACAAATGCTGGCCGATTTGTTTCAAAAGAAATTGGCTTCAAGTTATACTTCCAAAAAACGATGTTTATAAAGAACGGATACGTTATTGATGCCCCATTTACGCTCAACGGAAAGAATATCTCCGAATGCTCAAGCTATGTATAAGTAGGTCGTTAGATCAATATGATGAACGACTTAGCACCAGAGTTTAGCAGAAGGAAAGAAGCGGCTTGGAGAACATATGAGAACATTGAGGATGTCGTGAAGAGAACCAAGAAGACAAAGCTCCGAGCCCACCTTTTTGATACGACGGTTTTTCCTGCCTTAACGTATGCTTTAGAAACTTAGACATTACGAAAGCAGGATGAAGGTTCATTGAGCGCAATAAGTGGAGGGATCCCACTGGAATCAAACGCAGACATCAACTGCAGAAAGACCACCAGCCTGATTGTCTGACCTCTCCACCATAGCCCTAGAAAGGGATTATAATGCTCAACGAATCCCTAGAGTGAAAAGAACTCATTGGATAGGACCATCGCGCACGATAGGGAAAAATGGAAATTTCACTGGGACCCACTTGACTTAGTCGATGATCAGCGGGAATCCAGGTAATCCAGGTGACCGTACTATAATCATGTATTATATGTTTGTGGAAGTTTTTTTAGGCGCTCTGTAATCATGACAGAGCCTTCAAATCATACAAGAAAGACAACTGTCTCGTAGTCATGCATAGCGTAGTTCCATATAAATAGGGTTGATGTTCGAGCTTTCTCTATTAGGCCTTTGTCTTTTTGCTGTCATAAAAAGTGGTTGCCTTTATTAAACAATGAAGAAAATTTGGTTTATGAAATTTTGAGTATTTTCAATAATGTGTGTGTGTATGGTTGACTGTCCAAACTTTAAGTGAAGAATTCCGTTTGTAAGAATGGCGATTGTGTTCGGTTGAATGGATTGCATAATTGACACATACTTTTTAAGCTTTAAAGAAGGCTATTTCGTCAAAGCGTTAGCTTGTATTTGTGTTGTTTTGTGTGAAACACTACACGCTAAACAGAAGTACTGCTTGAAAAGATGACAACCAGTGATTAGAAACATACTGATAATAATGAGACAAATATTAAGTAGAAATGCAATAAATAATTTTTAGTCTAGGAGGAATGCTGGAGAGTGTAACTGAATAAAAGCCATAAAGAATCACGCTCTAAAAAAATACCTGTTTGTCTCATCATCCATGTAGGCCGAATGCTCAGTTTCCACTTCCTTTGTAATATTGATTATATCAAAAGCTCCCAGTAATAATTGGGTAATTACTAAAATAAAAAAGGCCTGATTAACGGATAAACGAGTTAATAGAACAAAAAATCTTACTGTCATTTTCTTTATTCTCTTCCGTAACCTGTTTAGCTATAGATGGTTCGGTAACGCTACTTGTTGTGGTTAGAATTTTGGTTGTTTTTCTCCCTTTAATAGTTGTTGCCGCACTAGTTATTTCATGTTTCGGATCGATGGGTTTTTTTATTAATGTGCTTTCCTCTACGTATACCGTAGCTTTACTGTAAAAAAATGGATATTACTCTTTGAAGAACCACTTGGAAAGGATTTCATTGGATTCTAGAGAATTCTAATTCTACGTTCAAATAATTTATGATTGGCCATGAATGAAATAATATTGAGACTAAAAAAAATCTTGTCATCTTACTCTTGATCTTCGCCGCCTTCATTTCGAGCCCAATCTAGTCCTAGATTTTTTTCGAAGGCTCGCTCTGCTGCGCTAACTTTCCGTTTTGAAGCAACCATAGTGATACAGAAGCACAGAGCAATAGTGCTAGAGTACGACCAGCGCATTCTTCAATCAGGAAGAAAGTTTTTGCCATTGAATAGAAAATTAAAATAGAATCAAATACACATTCATGAACGATCAGGCGAGTAGATTCACGGGCACATGGTATTACTCAGTTGTGATTTCAAAGCAATGTTTTGTAATATAGCACAACGGTTGTAGATGTTTTATAAAGTATTTTCTATACAAGGACTGTAACGAAATGGTAACAGATGTTGAAGTATTATGTGCTTGGCAGGAATACACCTCAAAGAAGCAAAATCCTCTAGCCTACCATGATAGGTTTGCAGAGTTGGTTATCACAAATACTGCGTTAAATTGACGACTAACCTTAAATTTACTTTACGAAACACGAATTATAACCACACAGTCAAACCTCAAATTTGTGTTATTAAACCTTTATTTGAGGATGA
>KN716301.1:32869-44006 GCA_000816705.1 Dictyocaulus viviparus | reverse complement strand
TACCGAGCCCGGAGGATTGGCGGGCTTGGTAGGCCTGGGTGGCGGCCTCGAACTCATTTGGGCCGGTGTCCCACTGCGGCACCTCCACCACTGAGCCACTGAACCCCTTAAAAGAAACGATAGTTAACGTTCCATTGAAACAATAGCTTCTATGAAGCAAATAGTGACAATGACTAATGAAGCATAAAGGAAGAAAATTGAAATTGTGAAGTAAGGAACATATGAGCAATGTTATTATTGGAGTATTTTTCTTATCACTAGGGCGCGTGTGGCACAGTGGGGTAGGTGCCACAATGATATGCAGGTCCAAATCAGGTTCGCAGCTACCCTCAGACCTACCAAGCCTACCATGTCTCCGGGGTCGATAAATTGGTACCAGAGAAATCTGCGCAAGATGACTGTGGTAAACTCCAGTCACTGTATAGACCAGGCTCGCATTGAACCACCTCCACTTTGAACACGAATGCGTTGCCGCCTCCTGCCACAAGGCATCGATCGACGCCTTATCCTAATTTGTACGTGATGAATGGATTGTTAAGCTTTAAGTTAAAATTGTTAATGAAATGAATGGATTGTTAAGCTTTAAGTTAAAATAACGTAACTGACGCGAGTGTCCTTCTTGTTAACGAAATTTCAGGGAGCATCATATATTACTTTGAGAAATCACAACAAACTATTAGGGATTTGATAATTTTATTCTATTGATCAACTAATGACCAATAATCAACTCTTACATATAAACAGAATACTTCTTTTATCTTCGTCTATGTTCAAAATTTTTTCGTAGTACGGGAACTTATGAGCAATGTAGAATTGATTCCGCAGGTTAATATACATTTTGAGAAAATATTGTCATCAATGCTATTGAAAAGTAAGATGAAGTCATTCTCTCAACACCACATTGATAGAAAAGCCAGAAGTCTCTAACCTCCGAAAGAACTACGTTGACGAGAATTTTCTAGCCGCAAAGAACAAGCAGTTACACAATCATCAATCAGCACCCTTGCTTGTTAGATATATCATTGAGTTACAAATGATTACGGTAACCACAACGTAGAGCAGAGAGAGATTTGATCCACTTTGTTGTCGTGTCATTTAGAATACCGATCTTATGGGCTTTTCCGAAAATTTTCACAATATCATGTTGTTTTACGGAATATTATTCTAATATATTTAGAAAATATCTAAATAAAACTCCAACGAACGTTTATAATGAAAGTAGCTGACATTTACATCACCAGCATTCATTATAGGCACTCCATTAAAGTCAGACATTTTTACGGGAATAATTCAATGCTTCTATATTAAAATAATGTACTCACATAGTGGTTTGCAGTATAAGATATCCACCATGCCAAATGCTTATAGTGCAACTTTCTGAAGCTTTGAAATGCGAAAATATTTTTGAAAAAAATTTGTAGTGCTCACATATACGATATTCGCTCTACTAATACAACTGATATCATGATTCCATTAATGTATATTCAACTAAAATAATTATTGGACCCTTCTTACTCAGCATTGTATGCGATGTAAATTAACATGATTAACGAATGTATAGTGAAATCCTCATTAAAAAAAACCTGACGTAGGAATAGGAATAATCTGACAAAAATATCGAGATTGCAGTGAAAATGTCAAAATGAACAAGACAGCCTACACGCATATAACGCTGACTTCACAGAGCACTCGGCTTCAATAGGCTTTCGGAATAGTCTTAGAACTATGACATATGCATTATCTGATAATTATCACGATTAGGTTTGTATAGAATAGGAAATGGAGCTTGGAGGTGCTACAGTATTTTTAAGATGACGGTCTGCATTCTGACAGAACTACCAAACATTTTACATCACAACTTGAGCAACTAAATGCAAACTAGGATACTGCACATGCAGGTATGAGTCTGGCCTTGTGCCAATCAAGCTTTTCATACTTCAGGTATCTCATTAATTAGTACATGAACAATCTAGAAGGGTAAGCAGCATGAACTTGGCAACAGGCTAGTCTGCTCAAGTCACTGTTTAGACCACTCCCACGTGAACACCGGGCTAACATCAAGACAATGAAAGGGTGGCGCACATTCCCAGCAACATGGAAAACAATAGAGAAATCATAGCCTTTAGGAATAAACAATTTGAAGACGTCATAAGAAAATTTTTGGATAAAAATTATATGAGAAACAATAGCAGTGGCGTTAATAATTATTTTTTCATTCTCATATCTCTACGATGCTACAACGACATCGCGATCACAAAGTGTTAGCAATCGGCTACAGCATATTTCTTCAGTATAATTCGTAAATGCAATGAAATAGTGAAGTAGACGAGCGTTTTAATAGCTTGCAACATGGAAATCATTGTGAACGGTAACAACACGATATTAAAAGAGAAAGGTGTCGTTGGAAGACTTGAATTCAAAAACTGCCCAGGGTTAAATCCGTAATAAAAAATTTTCGGTATTAAAAGATTTATCATATCCTGCTGTAAACTAAACTAAGAGAATACACTCCACAATGAATCCGAAATTATTTCTAACATGTGAACAACAAAGAAAACAATTTTGGCGAGAAAATTGATTTGTCCTTAAGAGTCAGACAACTAATGTGATCGCAAATCAGTCCATCTCTCAAGGTCAGTTCGTTTAATTTCTACAGCGAAACATTTGAATTTTTTTTAAAAGCAACCTACAAATTTCATTTGTTCAAGAAAATTTTGTGATTGTATAAACGCAAAATATGAAGCTTTAGAAATGTAGAACAGTAAAAAACAAAACAAATCATAATTGGAGGTGCATGTAGCGTGGAAATGAGAGATACCATTAGAATATAATCCCAATGTGACTAACGACCTCAACAGATTACTCCTTTTCATCACAGTTCGTGAAGTAACAACGAGTTAGAGCGATCAGGTGTATTCTGAGGAGGACAAGAATATTGCTGAAGGTTGAACATAGAAATCGCAAAATGGCAATGCTGGCTTCTAGTTCAGCAACATCTTACGTCTATTCCAAATAATTTTAAAAAGTCGATTTAATCTGACTCTCAATGATTGATTGAAGCTTACTGAACACCCTGGTCAACATTATATTGTGCTATTGTTTCAACGAATATAAGATCAAAGTAGTTTAGACTTAGAAGTAAATGATAGCATAGGCCGCAATTTACTTGTTATTACCTTCAGCATATCACCTAATGATAATCGATAACAAACATTCGACTAGTTGCCCAACATTCTTTTCTGGTTTTTCTTTTGTCAAGAGCAGTGATGATAAAGTTGAAGCGTGCGGAAACATTATGAGGCTCTATAACCGGTTCTTTAACATCATTAGACTCATTTCTACTAAAAGTGATAATATGATAAGAATAAGCGCAATAGCATTAAAATTGAAAGAACCATTATGATCTTTCCCGTATAAGGCATAAAAATAACTTTTTGTTTGCCTAACACACTAAGTTTATTTAGCACCATACAATTAATATAGGGGCACGAAGCGAAGTGGTCGAGGTGCTGCAGTGATTGCAGTGGCAATTCAAAGTAGGCAGGTTTCCCGTAATTCCCTAGGCTTCCAAAACCGTCATCTTACCGTATACTTAAATTGCCACTCAAAAGTTAGTAAAAACTAAGCAGCACTTACTTGAGTGGTTGATCAGTGTCTTATCTGACTGATTTTATTCATACTTCAATGCTCACACTTCAAACAGTTGATTTGTATCTCCACGATGGAGTCAATTAGAAAACCTCGAACAACTAGTGGGGTCCGAACACGTATCTCACATATGTCGTTTCTGGTGTGATTCCGATTTTGTTTGTACGTGATTCAACATATGTTTTAGCGCTTATCATTTCCTGTTGCGAGATGCCTTGTGACTAGATACCCCAAGGCATTCGCCTACAACGTCATATCATGGAAATGACGCGAGCGTGGTCTATACAGTGACTTAAGTTCACCACTCTCTTTATCTTACACAGATTTTTCTGCTCCGTCTTTTTTTTGTGATTTAAAAACACTGAATAAGGATTAGTCGAGACATGGGCTAGCATTCCTATAATTTAGTGAAATTCAAGCCTCTGCATTCCGAAAAGTGGGTTGTTCTACTGTTGTCAGAACGTTTCTTACAATAAATCATATAGGAGCAAGAAAATTGAGAACTTAAGGCTTGAAGTAGAGAATTGATCTTGAAAATAAGAATATTTCAAAGTATCTCCAAAAATTATACTTCATCACCTAAGAATATTTCTTTCTGTACTATGCTTAAAATGTCTTATGCTAATTCGGCAACAATTCGCTACCCTTGTGGAAAGGAAAGACTCCATCCGCTTAGAGTGCACCCCTAATCTCACGCGTAGAAGTTCGACATTTCTAACACTGCAGTACACGATCAGATCAGATTCTATAAGTGTACTAAAAAGACTAAAAAGTAAACAAGAAATGTTTTCTTATATTCAAAGCCGTCTTTTCATAAAATACTCTAATACTAATCGACAAAACAATTTTCTTTGCTATCTAACACTTTTTGCTCGCGTAAAAGCAGATGTTTGCTTTTTTTCAATAAATGTTCTTAGATTTTTCGTTTAGAAGCTTTTCCAACTACATTTGAATTTTGCAACATTAAGGTGATAATCCGATGCTGGTTGTAGCACTTTAGGTGATTTCATCGATTACGATTCATTCATTGTTTGATATGAAGTGAAGTGATCTATGCGAGAATTTCATGGAACGTAAGCAAGTGAGCGGTGGGAGCATCCATTCATTTAAGATCAGTCTATTGGAGATAAGGAGAAATATATTATTATGATGGCAAAAATGATAACGGCACACAAGTCGAATAGTCGGAAGAGTCCAGGTACTAGATACACTCTGTAAATTTATATGTAATGGCTTATAATATTTTTGTTGATTTAGGTTTTCTTAATGCTTAATTGCTGAATAATTTAGTTGCTTCTTTCTCGACGCTTGTAAAACTAACTGATTGAATAAGCGCTTAAGAGAGAACAAAATATAATCCATCAGAGTAGATTGTTCGGTTTTTCATTGTTATTTCTTAGTGTGATACTGAACAGATTATCTCAATATGCGTTTCAATTCTCAATATTCAATATCACAATCCTAATAAAAAGAACGAATTGAGGATTTCTTGAATGGGATTGAAATTAGAGTTGATAGGCTGAAATTTAATTATTCAAAATGATCTGTGCACATCTGCGTCGCTCACTTTCCTCATTTCCAATAAGTCTTTTCTGAATTGACTTGTGATAGACCCATTTCTAAGATGAGACCTAACAATACATGTGAGTATAGAAAAATATCCTCTATTACGTAGAGGATTTTACTATCCTTAACCCTATGAAACCTATACTCTAACATCCCTCTTTTCTATACTCATTCTTCATCTATCTTTCTGTTCACCCATTGGAACACACCAATCGGTGTGTCGGTCATCCGCACCGATCTAGCGATACCTTGCCGAGCATGAGATAGCTCCGCCAATTAGCCGTCACCATTCTCTCCTACGAATTTGGTAGCACATGTCCGTGCTGTCGCAACGCGCTATTAGTCAATTAAAGCATTCCTACGTTTATTCAGACTACAACAGTATTTATTCCCATCTGGTACATTTGTCTAGCGTGCATTTCTTATTGTATCACAATCGCCTTATATTGTATTTTCTTGTTTGAACTATCCATTATTTATTATTGTTGTTTGTTGTCAAGTTGTTGATATGTATTTATATAAAGGTTTAATTACCCAAGTTTGAGGTAACTAGCCAACTACAAGAGAACTATCGATCGTCTCAACACTCAATACACACAAATCCTACCTTTAAATTATCACGGTGCATAACCCTTAAGAGTCAATTGGGCTCATCTATAAGGTCCGACGGCTCAACTACCTGGTGCCCAACTACAGGGGGCTCAACTATAGTGAGAGACTTGAATATACCTATTTGCGTAAGTGGCCCGTTTTCACCTGTTGTGCAGAACCCATTATTTCAAAACTTCAAGTCTTCCAACCACCTCTTTTCACAATTGTTGTCCAGGGTAGTAGTGCATGGCAGCCGGATCGATTGCATATTATGACTATGCTTATAACGTCTGCAAATATAGCGCATTAATTAATTTACGAATACGTCCTCCAATTCGTACGCAGTGGTTCTCGGTAAGCGGGTGCGTGGGGTCTACTCTACAGTTGTCTTTGTTCACCTGCCGCCTGGTCCACTAGCTTTGAGAATGTAACGGTGAATGCCGCATTCGTTTCGACGCAACCGAACACTTTTTCATTGTGGATAAAAGCTAGAATTGAAAAGAGGTGATATCACCGGTATACTTCTATAACCTTCGATACGGTCCGATCATGGTCCATATAACAAAACTACTTCAAAAGCATGCTTGATCTACTAGTTTTGCCTCATCCAAAGCTCTCTGTTTGTAGAGTGCAACGAGTAAGCATATTGGACTATCACTACGAAGATTTCTTTGATTATCTTTCTTTGGAGCGATTAAGGAGTGTCGTCATCCTTTGGTCGGGAATGTTTCCGTTTAAAAGTAAAAAGTCATATGTGTTGCAAGGTCTAAATTCTTTGTAGGACCTCCAATTCTTATGACGCTTGGGAGAATTATGGAGTCTTTGAGCTCTACATTTTGCTTCCTATGACAAATCGGACTTCAAATTTTAGATTTCTGAATGGTTTTTCTCCACTCAGAATTCCAAGTCTGAGACGGCCACGGCTGAACGAAAAAGAATTGTATAGAGTTAGAAATTATTATTTCCATGTCCTGGCGAAAAGTTTTATCACTTCATCTTTGTTCATTAACGCTGGTGGAACACTATATTCGCTTAAGTACGAACGAAAGTTGTTAGACTTGTACTCTTTTATGCCGATTTCAATGGCTTCTTTTGCCGGCACATATTTAAATTATCATGCAGTGCCCTTCTGTAGCTAATGTTCAATATGACCAGGGCTAGTTGTATTGCATTGAGATCAAGCTTTAATTTTTTTCCTTTTTTTAAACAGTTTCTTAGCGCGATTGTTTTCGTTTTTCTTATGATTGTAACCTTTTTTTTGATGCGTTAGTTTTTTTTCCAAAGGATTTTTGGATGGCTATACAAGGGGAAGCTATATAGCATTTCGTAGGAATCGGCAAGGTAGGCAATGGTCGGATGTATGAAGAAGCCGACGTCTGTGGCATTTCGTGAGTGGATCCTCCGCGAATAATGGACGTTCCACTTAACTGTCGTATGTGGATCTTCTTATTTTTTGCTTAGTTGACAGAAATTACGTAATATTTAATGCGGTTTGTTGCATCCAAAGTGCATAAAGATTGGCATCAGCCGAAAGTGTTTATGCATTGTGTGTGTATAGTATGAAGCAGTCTCCACAGCATGTCGTTTGCGTGTTTGATAGATCCAGTTGAACGACAAGGGATAATTAGATAAGATAATAAGATAATTGTTGGCGTTGGTCAACCCCTTGTGGTGGGATGCGCCCCCGCATTCATGTTCAACGTGATGTCGTGGAGGTGGTTTCAATGCGTGCCTGGTCTATACAATGACTTGAGTTGACCACTCTTCACCACGTCAGTGCCAGTTATCTTATCCAGACTCCTCTGGTACCAATTTACCGACCCCGGAGGGATGGCGGGCTTGGTAGGCCTGGGGGGCGGCCACGAACTGAATCGGCCGGCGTGTCGCTGCGGCACCTCCACCACTGAGCCACTGCGCCTACATGTGTTCTACTTTGATATAACGTAGAATATGGTCAAATAATGAAATGGTTTATTTGTTTGTTTGTTTGTTCGATCTTTATAATGACTTTCAATTCTTGATAGTTATTATATAATTCTTATACAATAAAGTGGCAATCTGTTGGGTCAACTAGGATTGTTCTTTGGAATACATATTTCCTATATGTTAAAAAATGTCAGAATTCAGAAATAGAAAGATTTTTTACAACAAATTCAATGTGGTAACACTTAACATTTTGAATGGCAAAACGGTTTGAATCATTTTCTAAAGACTCTCTTTTGAAATCTACTCTATGATTAATAGCTTTAAAAAACAATCACTCTACTATGTTACATCATTACGTAAGTGGATTTCTTGGTAGCTTGGCTAATCTACCAATTTCAGTGGGTTACTGATTCTGATTATGAATATGATTCATAGCATATAAGCTATGAATGGCTGGTTGCCTTAAATTTACCACACGAGCTTCCTGGACAGCTATAACAATCGCCAACCGAACACAAAACACAGAAAAACAGTACATCAAAATTTGCAATAGTATTAAATAATAGATTGATACATTGAGATTATTATGGAGAAATGCATAACACTGCGATTACATGGAGGTACCATTAACAGTTCAAATTAAAAAGATGGCCCTAAGTTGTCTCAGAGGTTGTGAGAGAAGAGCATGGAGGAGACGTTTCCTGTGATTGATTGATTACATTGGAAGTGAGCAGGGGAGTCTTCGAAACACATAATAATGCTTGAGAAGCCGATCAGCAAACATTAGAAAATTTCGACATGCTGATGTTCTCTTGTGTATTAGGACATTTACACTTCCCAATTATTTAGTAATTAAATATGATCAATTATTATTTAGTCGACTATTTATTTAAAATGACTGTCTAGACTTAATAAGAGATATGAAGTAAAGCTAACTGTTATTATACAATGAATATAACGCTGTATAGAAAAAATTCGTTGTCTCGATCATACGTCAAGAATACTTTCAAATTACTCACAGAGC
Source organism: Dictyocaulus viviparus (assembly GCA_000816705.1). Taxonomy (NCBI): domain Eukaryota; kingdom Metazoa; phylum Nematoda; class Chromadorea; order Rhabditida; family Metastrongylidae; genus Dictyocaulus; species Dictyocaulus viviparus. The sequence continues at coordinate 35,251 of KN716301.1, read as the reverse complement.
GCTTCAAAGGTGTCCGCTATACTTAAGTCCTGGAACTATTCTGTCTGCAGGACCCAGAGGAATATGTGTCAAAAGCGACAACGTAAATGTGCTGGTCATATAATAAGGATAGAGGACGAAAAATAGACAAAAAAATTGCACATTGGTACCTAAGAGAAGGCAAACATCCTACTATTGTTTTTATATGAAGGTTTAACAATCCAGGTCTGAGACCGCTATACAACTACTAGCGATCTATTGCTCTCTCAACGACAGCCGTACAATTCCCTTATATTAAATGGCAAGCTCCGCGTGGCAGCACTCCTACCGCTAATGAATCTATTACTTCGGCGCTACTGAACCACTCTGCAACGGCTGAAGAAGGTGTACTACCCAGTCGACTATTACATTAGCTACTTCCACCAAAGCTAATCTTAAAACTAATTGACTAATATTTATTTTGAGTTATAGATCTGGCAGAAACAACAAAAATCATACTGCTCTGACCAATTTGTTTATCTAGCTATAAAAAATAGTGAAAAATGAAACACAAATATTAGCACCCTAAATCAAAACAAATGATTAAAACTAAATTTTGCCTAAATATGTAATGCGGGTATAAATCAAAGTTTATGTAGTGCGCTATTATGCAGAGTCTCTACTGCTTAATCGGAGAAATAAGCAGCACTGACTTGATAGGGATTGCTCGCTGAAGTGGCTCATTATATACACTAGACACGCTTCTAAATCTTCCAACAAACATGATGAAGGCGTTTGTGTAGACAGATTGCACTGAAATTGATCAACGGCAAACCTTGCATTATTTAATGGACAAAAACAAATTCTGATTGTTATTTGTTATTACAGAATCAGGTTTATAATAAGCATTGGCGTAATTACTTTCTTGTAGAGATGCTCCGCCCATTCGCCTTGGTGTTATAGTGGTGTGTAAAAAGAATGGTCAATACAGTGACTTGACAGAACTAGTCTCATACAAAGCAGTACTACTTATAACTTTGGTATGAGTTTTCATCGACTCTTAATGGATAGAAGCACTGGTTAGTTTGATATTCAAACACCGTAAACGGTATCAGGCCCATTAGGGCCACTTCTACCAAGGCGTTAGACATGAGCTCTGATGGGTTTTTAAGACAAAAATGTTGTAAAACGTTAACAATTATTTATCTAATTGTTTTTGTTCCTTTTTAAATCATAAGCAGATCAATTTCAGCTTCTGCATAATCCATCACACAAAGTCGACACCTGAAAATCATATCTGCAGTTCGATCATGTTACTTTGAGGCAACAGAATCTTATACAAAAAAATAAATCGTGATTTTGATTTCATACTGACACTAACGAATGAGCACATAAAAGAAATGGCACACGGTCACCGGTTGCACAAACTTAGTATGATTTTGTTCACCCGAATGAACAGACTTTGCTAGAAACGGCACACTTCATTTTGTTTATTTGAAAACATTTTATATTCTTTACACGTAATCTAAGAAATTAAAACAATTATTTAAAATATTCATTACAATACACAGAAGAATCAATATACGTTTTATGATAATTTTAAAAGCAGGCACATTGTACACAACACCATTAACAGGTATGAGCTGAACAATATACTATCTCTATACTATACTATATGAACAGTATACTATCTCCCCATGTAGAACGTTCCTGGTTTGGTGGCGCAAGGCATAGATTGCTGGATGCGACAAATTCTCCACAGAATTATGAAATGAAAACGGAATCGCTATAAGATTTCATAGTAAACTTCTCACAAAGACAAGAGAATAGCTATTTTCAAATTGGACAAGAGGTTCTATGAATAGCAAATTATAGTGCTCCTTATTAATACATGTTATACTGTTACTTATACTTGTGATCTATGAATATGCAGAATGACATGACAGACGAATTACGTAGACGAAGGAGTACTGGGATGAATGAGCTTTGTTCGAACCTTCAAAAGAGGTTAATAATTATTCAACATCATAATACCCGTTCACCGTTTCCACCACACAATTCTCCCGGTGCTCTACCATACAGCGCAGGTTACGATTGATACCTCAGCTAGATGAACCTCTTTAAAAACTACATATGACAGGCAAACGAAATGCCAAACAGGTCCGTTTAATATAAAAGTTTGAAAATATCTTGTCTGGAAAATTGAAAACACTACACACCGAAAGCAAAACATTTATGGGTTGTTCATATAACGAGAAAATAGGACATGGACAAGAAGAGCTGTAGAATGAATGATACATAAGAGGATATAGGCGGCTTCTTGCCATCTGCAAGGTAGGTGGACGTGCCCGAAGTTAATGTACAAGGTTTTCTTAGACAATCACCAATACCTATACATATATATGTTGGAACGAAGGTTGAAAA
>KN716301.1:18517-32769 GCA_000816705.1 Dictyocaulus viviparus | reverse complement strand
CTTAACAGTTAATGTACGGTTATATACTAATATAAACCGTACAACGTTAATATACTTAATAATATCGTAATATATATAATATATATATACAGTAAAAAACGTAAATGGATCTCTTGATTGTAAACTTGCTAGGCAGTACTCGATGTTGGTATATAGTGCTTTCTTGAAGACACAATAGAACACAAACACAGACTGATGTTTTGGCAGAATCGATATCTTGAAAAATATATGTCAATTATGGGATCCATTGAATCAAACACTATCGTTATCATTACAAGCAGAATTTTTCACCTAAAATTTAAGTAAGCAACCAAACATACACAACTTCTCCTAAATTCTCTCTTTTCTAAAAAATTGATCGCATGGATTCTTCAGCGCCAGATTTCAACGGAGATCTTCTAAATCTACAAATCTTCAAAATTCAATTAGACAGATATGAGCTAAAAGTTATAGAGCAATTTTTGCGCATTATGTTCTAGGAAGACCTCCACCATGAACTATCATTGACCGAGGTAAATACAGATGTACATTATGTGGTGGAAATTGCTAACACTGGTGATGTGGCATCAAAACAGCATGTCAGCAGTGCAATAGCAGATGTCGTACGGTTATACGAAGTAGCACCATGTTGAATTCGCACTTTTTTTAAACTCGAACCACACAGTCCGACAAGCTATCGCTGGAAGCCATCCACAGCGTTTTTGAAAAATGGATATGCTTTTGATTTTTCATTTGGCTGCAACAGAAATCAGTTGATTATCATGGAATGCTTGAGCTTTGCATCCATAGTTTGCAATGTATATATGATGAATGACATAGCACCGAACTGCAGCAGAAAGGTGCGAGTAGTACAGGCGCATATGGCAAGTTACCAAAGTCTAGATGAGTCACACGTGTGATCCGTATGAGTGATTACCGGTGGACAGAAGTTGCATACTAGTGAGCGGCAAAACCTCAAACACACTACGAAGATCACTATTCAATGTTCAGACATCTTCACGATGTTGGGAGTAAAAGGAGGACTACTGGCGTCCCTTTAACTTTGTCGGTGTGAAACGGTATTGAGATCAGAATACATGCAGGTAAACTTTTCTGCATTAATCTATCTTTGGACAGTGTCAGTTCAGTTGCTGTTGAGATTTCATCATTTTCAAAGTACTTCATAGTAATGAAATTGTGACTATAATTTTATAATGGTTGCATTGAATGTGGTTTATGAAAACGAATAGGAACATTCTATTCACAATATTATCTCATTACTTTAATTTGTAAACTTCTTCCATTGCGTTTTCCTTTTCATCACTTCTAGCGCTTTTTCTGGAAATCAATTATTTCAGAATCATTCTGTGTCCCACTGATTACGATTAGAATTCGAGCTTCAATGCGTAAATTTCACATCAACTCAATCAGTGACGTCAGTGGCTTTGATATGAATATAGATTGATACAAGTTCGATCGAAAAGATGTGTACAGTTACTGGAGCCCGATGTTTCGTACCTGTGAACTGCCCTCCAGTAAAGCGCACACGTTATGCAGTTGTTTTCTTCTTATAAAGTTGGGTATCACTCTGTCCTTCAAACATCGGAGGAGAAAGTGAATGATTTGTCGTGCTATGACTTTGTTTTGTCTTAGGACTTTGGAGGAGAATAGTGTGTAGAAAATACCCTCTTGAGTAATCTCCACTTTATCATTAGAATTATACGGAAAGTAGACACATATCATAGTTGTATTGATTGCTTTCTTTGAATAGTCATTATATCGGAAGTTAGAAAGTAAAAGTGCAAATTAACTGGTTTATAAAAGGTCACAATTATTTCGACATCTCGATTTCCTTCTGGAATCGAACTTAGCTGAGGGATTGAAAAGGACATTGTTTAAACGTGCCAATTTCCCCGCCTCCCTACATGGTTACAGTAAACATTTCCCAGTGTTCTTCACTCATGATCTCTAACCGATCTCCTTTCACCTTTGCCATTAAACTGGTTGTCGTTATCTCATTATGTTACAAGTCTCATAAAATTTCCATGAGTGAAGGATGTATTCTATATATTAATTCACGATGTATTCTTTTTGATCTTAATATACCCTTCTTACCTTTTGTATCTGATTAATAATTGTTAGCCGATTGGTTAATCACATTCTAATGAATGCTCTACGATAATCCTATTATGTATATTCTTTATTTATCGTTATTGTAATCTCGATGTAATATTTAATGTATTGTTTAAATAAAGGTTCGATTACACGAGTTCGATGCGAGCAGTACAAAAGACCTGCGTGGCAAACTACTCACGCGTAAGATACTGGTATTACTAATATCCATTAGACAGTCAACACACATTTTCTAAGTCGGCTAATCTTCTATCAATCCATATTCGTTCCAAAGCCACTAACACCACTACAATTTTCGCGCATCGGCCGCTAAAAGTGAATGGTTCTATGTCAATTCATGACACTATTCGTACCTTACATTAAAGTTATCTTAAAGAGGAAATTTGACAACTTAATAAGTAGAACACCTTAGTCATTCTACACTTATCCCCAAAACACACTTTTAAACTAAAGAAACCATAGGGATAGGGACCCAGAAAATACTGAGCAAATTATTACTGTATTAGGGGCACAAGTATTTCAGAAACACGCGATATCTTTTAGAAATGGGTCCAAGTTTTTTACCATTACTATCCCAACACACTTCAAAAATGTTCTTGTGTAAGGATGCATATGTGTTACATGATATTAAAGCTCAATAGCTACACCGACCTAAATTTTCACTTATCCTCACAAGACGTTCTTGAAATCCTAAATCACAATAGAGGAAAATGTTAGTTTAACTCTAACCTAACACACCAACAAAAATGCGGCATGTGGGAAATTAGGGGGTTGATAAATTCTAAGACCATTAGAATACAATTAGTGACAAATAGAAAGAATTTGTGGTAATTGCTCGTCACTTGGATGTGCAGATAACAGAAAGACATTTGAACGACAAAACAGTTTATTGCACATCTTCTGAGATGTAGTTTATTAAACAATATCGTAAACTAAATAAAGATTGGATCAATACTGCTCATACTGCGGATTGAGATAATTATGTTATTCCTAGTTTTAAAATAGATCTACTATCATGTCCCATTTATATCTGCTTATAAAAGCACATAAATAAACATCAACTGATAATATACATTCACTAGATGGCACGAGAAATACCATTCACAAATAAGAAGATTACCGATGAGACTACGAGTAGCACCATATTTAGCCATCGCTTATATGTCTAAAATTAAAGCCCTTATTTTTGGTTTTTGTCCAATGCTCTACTTCAAGTACATAGATGATAGATTGTTTTGACACATAGAAATAAATTGTAGACTGATAAAGATAGATTGTTTTGTTATCTGCTCCACACAAGGAGGGGTCGACAAATGTTTTGAAATTCTAAATGAGCAGTGAGAGCACATTAAGTTCACCAGGGGAGAACCGAGGAATGAGTGGCATCCAGAACCTCAGATGAACCTTTTGGACAAGCGTTACGCAACCAAGTGGTACCGCTAGCCAAGTAATAAAAACAGTACACTGCTCGTCTGCCCAACCTGTACACACGAAGAAGGCGATTATAAGAAATATGTTCCGTACTGCGAGCAACGGATGTGCAGCAGAAGCAGAACGAACAGAGTCACGAAACACTCTTGGAAGGACAAGTCCTTGGGCGAAAACTCTAGTGCAGACAGAATTCGTCTTAATTTACCCTTTATATCTGATGAGGTAAGCATAGCTGATAAGCGATTTGGTAACGATTATAGAAATCGCACCAAAATCTCTTATAGATCAATTGATTCGCAACCTTACTGTACGACTGCCTATGCATGACGAAAGCGTGCATTATATACTCAAATGGGAAAATTGGTGATTGAATGAGGTCAGGTATACTTCTGGTGAGGAATATATTAGTGAAACGGGTCGTCTAAGGAATAAAAAAAAGTACTCCCATGTATTAAGATAAAAGAGCACCTAGATGCAAAAACGAAACTCAGGGTAAACACTCCACTGGGCGTACAGGGTTGAAAAGCACAAACGGGTCGATTTTGAAATCACAGTCGAAATTCTTGCGCAAGAAGCAAAAACATGCGCGCGAAAGTTTTTGAAGGCACTGTGGATAAATGCCAGGGCTCCAAAACTTTAAAAAAAAGATGAATGCCTGGTGAATATGCTTGGCCTAGTTCTATATGTTCTGTTCAATATGTTCAGGCTGATGTTCTGACTCTATGCAGTCCTCATAAACGGTTGCCTTCACCAACAACAGAGGAAATCCATTTTTGAAGGTAAGCATTTGGGATGACGCGTGTCTGCCTGGGTGTTAAAACTTTAATTTGAGGGATTTCTCTTGCAAAATTATTGATAGTGTTTGATTAAATGGATCACATAATTGAAATAGGCCTTTAAGGCTCTGAAGAAGGCGATTCAGACAAAACGTTAGCCTGTTTCTGCCTTGTATTGTCTTATCAACAAAACACTATTTACCAACCTCTAGTATTGCTATACAAGGTTAGAGTCAAAGTATTCAACTTACAAATGTCCAGGTTAAAGGATAGCTTGGAGAATTTAAATGCGGTTCATGTTTTTTTATTCAGTTCCATACTTTGTTACAGCCAAATGGAATAGGTTTCATTCTTTTCTTTGGTATTACATTGTATGTGAAGAGCAAAATTGAAAATTGATATCCTTCTGCATTCCATGTTTCAAGGAAGACTTGTATCGATATATGTTCATAGGCTTCACTGGATCCAAAAGTTTTGTTTGTAGGTGAATGTAGTTTTTCTGTCAGTTTTTCGTTAATGAAATGTATCTGTCCAATTTTCAATATGATCGAACCTATTGCAATTTGTTCGTTACCTGGTGTAATATCATAATTTCCCCGGTGGTCACAAATGCTCGTCGGGATTTTCTAGTGGTAAAACTGACGTGCTTTTTTTTCCACTGTCCCTTAAATTGATTTATTTTAGAAGTGGGATCAAAAGTTTTTTAGTTCTTCGGTGTTTATTCTTTCATTTCATTAACTTTAGGAGTGGAACTATAAGTCTTATGTTTTCTTACTTTGATTTTGTTGTTCTAAATCTCTCTAGCAGAGACTCAAATTTTTTAATGTGATGGAGCCGATTTGTTCTATTGAGTTGAGAAGGGGCAACTAGGTGTATGACACCGCCAATGACCTTTGTAGCAAGAAGATTCTTTGCACTGTACAGTGCTGTGAAATGAAGATGCGCAGATAACAAGTAGTTTGTTATTTTTAAGGTATTGGTAGCTCTCTTGAGGTGCATCATGCTTATTGCAATAAAATGGCTTACGATTGCCATTGCAATACATGCAAAAGTGGCCGTACTAATGGGCACCGAGATGTACTTTTCTGGCAAGCTATCGTGTTCTCATAAGTGATTATCTCTTCAAGATATTATAAAACTTTGTACATGTCAAAAGGTGTGCCTGGTGAGTCGTTCTTTTTGTCATACACCTTAGGTTAGAATCTATAGGAATATCTTGCAGTACCTCTATGTATATGCACTAAATATAAACGTGCTCTTATTGGATCGCTTCGTATCTAACTGTATAGATATCGTTTGGTATGCACGTTGCTTTGAATAGATGAAGACTGTACAATTATGGCAATTTTTCGAGTACTCGACAAATGAGTAGTTTCGGATCTTCATATCCCTAGAAAAGAAAGTCTACATCTTTTCGGTAGCTCAATTTATTGAGTTGAAATCTTTCTGTTTCTTTTAGTGGTTTTTTTGATAAAATCTATAAAAACTTGAATGTTTATACGTCAGACAGAGTCTAGAATGTATTCAGCTGGAAGAGAACGCAAAAATTTTTCCACTCCAATATCTCTCTACACTGAAAGTCTGGATAGAAATCGTTGTAGTTCAACGGTCTTTACAGTCAAGCGGTTGCATCAGTTATTGTATTCGACACAGGAAGTTTGTCTGATGTGGTCAATCGCTCTGCATGTGCCTCAAAGGCGTTCATGCGAGCGTAAAGGAATATAATATACTCTAATTTTTTTGCTAGAGTTTCCTCTGCGGCATTAGAATATGTTTAAAGGTATTTTTTCACATTTGGTTGTAGGTCTAGCTTTGCAATAAAATCGTGGCAATCTTGCTCTAATTTTTTTAATGATAGTCTTTCGGGGACACCTGCTATTTCTTCAATTTAACGTAAGCACTCCTGTACAGAGGTGAGCGATATGTCTCCTTCTACTGGTGTGATGCTAATTTTTTTTGACGTTTTGTCTTTGGAAATGTTTAGGACCTTTTGTACGTAGTTGGCAGTTCTTGCAATAAGTCGTTTAGAACTAATAACAGTTCGATGAAGAGGTTTGATAGATTAAGCGAGAAACGATAATTAATGAAATGTAAAGGATAGAACGTGTGCTATAAAGATAATAAGCATAATAGTTTAAGAATATTAGTGAAAAACTGTTTAACACGCTTGTAGGCTTAACTGCCCCCCAACTGTTTTGCAGGTGTTCATCAGCCACAAACTTACAAACACTATTTATGCCATCTGGGAAGCAAAAAACTGTGTCGAAAGCACTGTGATCATTTTTGGTTTACAACAGATGTAGAAATGGATAGTGTCAACTAGTTACAGTAATTGAAGGCTCATAAACCACTTCTGTTCAACAACATGTAGATGATTAGATAGAGAATATTCGTTAATTACTGAAACATTATGTGATAATTCATATGAAAGAACATTTAGTTTTCAACAACAACTCACCGCCCTTACTATTCTGAAACATCTTCCGCGGTTTTCTCTTCATTAACCGTTTTCTGGGTTTTTGTAACGGATTTGTTTTTCTTCAATAATTCTGTCTTTTTATTGTCCTCTGATTTCATATCTTTCTCATCGTCTTCGAGCCCGATCACCTCTTTTGAATTCACTCTAAATAATTATAATTAGCTTTTGAGTTCAATCAGGTATCGGTATTAAACATGAAACGTTCGCTTAAGTGCGTTGCTTAATGGGGAACCAAACCAATTTAATGCAATTATACTGCAAAGCCACATGCGCATAGTAAATTGTATACCATCTTGGTATTTTTAGAAGACTAACCATATATGAAGTCATATAAAAAAAAAAGATCATGCTGCCAATTTAACGATCCGATACTTTTGGAGACTAGTTAACCTAAAGCTAAATAGGATAAGCTTTGACTTTGACCAGTTCTTTTAGCGGAATGCTTGATAACTCTTTATCAAGTCACTAGTGACGGGTTAGAGTCCTGCTTGAATTTCCAGGTTTTGCTGCTATTTCAGCATCACTAGAGGTATTATAAAATAAAAATACAATTACGATTACATCTAGATTTCGAATTATTCCGTAATTATCAGCTTAACTGGATGCAATGCCAGTATCGGCCCACCAGACCGTATCCGTTAATAGACGAGTGCTGATAAGATACCCACTTAGTATAAGTGAAGCAGGGAGCGCTCGTATAGCGAGAGCATCTGTAGTGCAATGGGTAAGCACTGCAGACCGGATATCCGTAGGTACGGGTTCGATTCCCGCCTAAGGCTCTAGGTTTTGGGGCCAATTCACTATCATGAATATTTCTTCATTCATTAACAAAAGTATCATAGACATAAAAGGAAAATTTGGAAAGGCGATACTCTCATTCAAAGTTAAATAGCTAAGGCCCATAAGAATGTTATGGAAAAAATAGGATGACTTGATATGGGAGTAAAAATCAACCGTTTTATCATTTTCACTTTGCCGCTGAAATTGAATTCATTAAACTGAGCTCAAAACTGATGGTAACATGAATTACGCAAAACCGGTGGTAGTCCAGTTTGACAATGTCATGAAAAATGGACGCTGAGGTAAAATTAGGGAAAAGGCTATGTTTACAATACAAATACGTTTGTGTTATTCAATTCACCTTCAAGGGAATCATAGTACTTGTGTTTTGAGGCCGTGAGAACATTATTGAAAAAAATGACATAATGGCTAGCCACGAAGTGGAAGCGAATATGATCCTCGAACATTTAGTTAAGAGGGAAACGCGAAATTTCACGACAATATTTTTGGAAGTACAGTTCTTCTTGATGATGACCGATGATCAACAGAAATACAGAAGTTAAATGTAGATATGCAGCGTAGATAATTTCGAAAAATTATCACTTTTCAAATTTGCTACCGTTTTTCTTCTGATGATATGGTTGGCATGGAGCTAGAACTGAAAACTTCTAAATGAATAATTAATGCTATAAAAATTTCAAATTGTTCCCGAATCTTGCTATACTAACACTTTTTCCCTTTGTTTACTTTCAGATTCTTTCGGGACTTTTTCTTTTCCTCCAACTTCCTTTTCTACTGCTTTCCCTGACCGTCCTCTTGAAATTTCAGCTTTGTCTTCCTGAAATTTTGTAAAATGTAAAAAGCAACTGCATTCTCTCTTCATAAGATCATGTTATAGTGGTTGCAAGGGTTGTCAAGTAATAAGAGGTCGGTCTGCAGTTTGATTATGGTTGATATTCATTCGCTTACCATCTGATTCTTTAGCTAATTCATCAAAATAAAATCCTCAATCGGTTCGTATTGAGCAAATATTACCAGGCTCAAATTGCATGATTAAAATGGTACAAACACATCCATAACTCTAGGAAAAGTTCAATGACTGGTACTCTATATGGAGTATTTATATGTACATGACTTAAGCCAGAATGCTACCGCTATATTTGTCTTCTCTGAAAAACACAATTTCAAGATTCCTTACTTCTCAAGTTTTGAAAAATTTTCCTGATTAAGCAGCTTGACGGCTGGTCAACCGCTGATGATGATTGGACTTGAATTCGTAACAAGAAATACAAAGCATACGCTATTTTTTAAAATGAAACAAGGTTTTAATGAATCTGTTCTTTTTTCTTTACACGAGCAAAGCATTTCACACATATCTTTTTTTTTTGAAGCTTGTGAACGTTACAAAGCTTTTCGCTACCATGTGCTTGAGGGACAACGTTTTGAAGAAGGGCTAGAATTAAAGCAGAATGACATGTTAATGTCAGAGTTCAACTGCTCAAATTGAAATTTTGGGAAACAGTTGCAAGTGAAATAGGTTTTTTTTTCAAATGTAGTGATGAAAATCTCTTGTTTAATAATTCTAAATATTTAGAAGCTATAATATTTCATAAGTCGTACTTGAGGTGCTAGTGGGAATTGTAGTTTATTTGCTGGATAATCTCGTAAAAGATTTGCTGTGTATTCCGAGAGAGCTATTTCAACTTTCACTTTTAAGTACATGGGAGGAAGACGATCAGTCAGCTCCTTAATCTCTCTGAAAACATCAATTCGAATAGTAGTGATTGAATGGCAGAGTTCGTCAAGCTTTCTGAAAAGTTTTATACGTAAACAATAGTGTTTTTAACGACTATAAAGACATGAACTATAGCATCGTCGGAGTTTTCACACAATTACCTGCAGGACTTTCTAGCTATTTATTGGTTAAGTGATGTGGGGCTACTTCAGCTGACGAATTGGAAGGTAACGCAGATCAAAAACAGCTCAAGTTGCAGAGAACTTCAATGGATTGTTTCCCGAATTCCGCTGCACTGGATCGCTTCATACCTTCCTATGCACTTAAAGATTCTACATGGTTGCTTACATGTTTGTAGGCAACACAGCAACTCCGAGCCCACCTTTTTGACACGACGTTCCTGCTTTAACGCATGCTTCAGGAACTTGAACATTACGGAAGCAGGATGAACGTTCATTGAGCACAGTACAGCGCTCAATCGAAAGGGTAATGCTTGGCGTTTCACGCATCACTCAGGTAAAAGAGGGAATACGAAGTTCCGATCTACGTCAGCGATCAAAAATCAGAGACACAACCGTGCACGCCAAGCTTTCGAAAATTAGGTGGACATCAAACGCACTACAGGAAGACCACCAGCCCGATGGTCTGACCTCTTCACCAAGGCCCTAGAAAGGGATTATGATGCTCAACGAATCCATAGAGCGAAAAGAACTCACTGGACTACCCTCGCGCGCGATAAAGAAAAATGGAAGTTTTACTAGTGCCCGCTCGACTTAGTCGATGACCAACGGGAATCCAGGTAATATTGTCCAACAATAGTGGTTCCAAATGTAGTCACTTGTTTTGTTAACTATATGGTTTTGTCCTATTTTTAATTCAAAATCATCCCACAGATTACTAAGAGTTGTAATTACGATTATCTCAACCTCATTCTAAGAGTCGTTATCACACTTCTTTTTACTTTCCACACACTTTTCTGCCAAATATCCACTATTTGATTTGCCATTCAATCTCTCTGTCTGTAATTATGGCATACTGAGTGATATCAATATTTGTTATTTATTATTATTTATTAACATGCTTTATTCAAAGATTCAATTACCCAAGATGCAAGTTGTCTGCAGCAGTCGAGCTGATACAAAATATCCGTGTGGCAGACTACTTCTGGTGGGTGTCAATGTATTGTACGATTACTGTCAATTTGCTGGGCAGTCAGCACATTTGTTGCACCGACAAAACTTCTATCAACGTATTTTCGTATCAACGGCGCTGACACCACTAAATCTCCCTCGATCTCAAAAAAACTTTAGATTCCTTAAGGAATGGAATTAAGAACGATTGGTGACAAAGCGCTCTCCTTTCCTTCAATGATGGTATTGCATTTGTTACAATTATTATCAAATACACGTGGTAAATATTACACGGTTCCAATAACACTTGTCGGAAAATCAGCTCCAACTTAAGCGCTTAAGAACGATGTCGAAAAAAATGTATACGTATTTCTGATGTACTACTAACGCTGAACGAAAGAAACACCCAGGAATGTTCAAGCTATTTGTTCACCTAGGAAATTTGGAGGCCATGTGAGTAGTATGAAATATCACTAGAAGTTAGACAACGTGTTAAATTACCGGTGCCTTCAGAAGGAACGCTATATCATCGAGCTATCGAACATCAAGTAGAACAGAAACGTGATGCTCATGATCGATAATTGGTGGACATTAGCGATCGATTTCCACTGGGACTATACGCGCACTGCAAAAAAGCCACCTGTGCTACAGTCGATTCTCTTCAGCCCAAAGAAAAAGCTTATGATGCTCTGCGAATCCATACAGGGATTTCCACTGGGACTGCCTCTGTGCACAATAGGCAAAAATGAATGTTTCAGTGGCGATCGCTCTCTTCTGGCGATGATTACCTTACATGTGAGTTAATTCATAACTTATATACCAGAAATGAAATGGTCCAAGTAACAACTCACAATGCTATTATTTTTCTTTTAATAATAGTGAAATAAAATGTGACCTTGTTCTAAGATCTATTTGTTCGAGAGATATCGATTTCATGTATGTTTGTATCATAGTGATTAACGCGTTGCCAATTAGATACACACAAGTCCTGAAACCAACAAATAAAAGCACACAATAAATATTTGGAAAATCCCCAACGACAATAATTGTTATTGCAGTAGAAAACGTTGCTTCGGTCCTTCAAATCAAAGAAATCAGTTTCGATACGATCCGCTCGTAAAGTGTGTTGCTATGTTGAGATACAAAGCAATTACTAAAAGCGCTAATATTTTAGTACATCTACCACTGTCTTCTAGTTATATGATTTTTTATCCCTTCAGCTGATAATTGTGATATTTCATTAACCCCATTTTTCAGACAATTTGGTTCCCACCCCTACTCAATAAGAATATATCAGTCCATTAGAATAATAATAATCAAACCTCCCAGATCGTTTACCGCCTAAAAATGAAAATGAGTAACGTCTTACGGCATTTTTGCATGGATAACGCCTATTCCTGATGAACTCATTTTCTTTTGAGAAGGAACATGGTCGATGGACCTAAGAGTTGCCATACAAAGTTTGATAATATTCTCATTAAAAGAGTATGGTGCCTCATAATATGTCGAAGTTATACATCTTCTTGCACTCGATTAGATCACTGTCTTTTCTAAGTCTACATATGCCTAAGAGAAAACTGGGAAAAATCTAACACCTCTTTAAACGAACAAAACGAATTGCTCAATCATGGAAACAATCTCAACGGAATCCTTCAAGTGATAATTGTCAGATAAAAGGAAAAAGTAGTCGAATATTATGAGAGAGTAGTGAAAGAACTGCAAGAATGTGCCGAATATAAGTCAATTTGCGATTATGAGAATGAGAACAAGTTTCTACGTCAATCAAGCTAATGTTCCAAACGACGTGGTAATAAATTCTAGCTAAAGGAGGTTGCTGCAGAAAGACATATAAATATACAAACAACAAAGAACAATGAGAGTAGATTAAAAACGAAATGATTTCAAGAAATTTCATTGGGACTGTCACTTATCGTGTCGCACATGACAACAACACTAGATAAGACCAGACCTATAGAACAATTCCAAAAGTGACAAGCGTAATTGAAGTATGTCAAAAACACACATTACCCTTGTTGTGACTTTGGACGACTACGAAAAAGCATTTAACAGCGTTGAAACAGAAAAAGCTGCGCTGTCAGTGCAAGTCTGTCAAAGAGTTGGACTGTCCTTTATACACATACTTCACAAGTATTATCGAAATAGCATAGCGAAGATATAGCTTTTTGATCGGATTTTTACTATTGTTAGGAAATAAGCATACAAAGCGAAACGATGCTACCAAACTGTTCACTTATACTTTGAACTCTACACTTCTAACGGATAATAGTGAATTCGTAATAATGGCGCAGAAGAAGCACAGCCATCAAAGATATAAAAATCATGGTATGAGTCGCGTAGGTGCACCATGTATCTAAGACACCACAATCATGGACGACATTACCGCGGTAAAAAAACATTTATGTAGTCACCTACGCGTGAAGACGACTCAAGCAGTTAAGTAAGTAGCCGTTCATGATAAAAAGAAGACATATATGACAATACACGCTGCAAATACGTGAACTAAATGCATATAGTTATTCTCACGTCAATCTGAGTCAATCGAAAAACCCGGACACTCAGTTGGAACACGTATCCGGGCGCGCCAAATTTTTTGTCCGACCACTATTTGTTACTAGTGCAGCATTTCAGCAATATGAATGATAAGGAAATTAACCCATCTCAATATTCTGAGAAAAAAATCCAAGTAAAAACGTTCAAGCGCTCAATAGCTATTACAGTCAAAAAATGAAAACTTAAAAGCTTTTAAACCATCTTCTTTTTAACACCTAATTGTCATTTATATTTAGTGAATTACAAGTTCCATAAGAAAGTGCTCGTTTACCGAACATTTTTTAATACCCATAAATTTCTCTTTCGTAGGCATGTAATGGCATCAAACTGTTTATTTTAGCTTCTCCTTATATTGGGGGCGCAGTGGCTCAGTGGTGGAGGTGCCGCAGTGACACGCGGCTCAGTCAGTTCGCAGCCGACCCCCAGGCCTACTAGGTCCGCCATCCCTCCGGTGTCGGTTAATTGGTGCCGGAGAAATCTGGTTAAGATAAACTGGCACTGACTTGGTAAAGATTGGTCAACTCAAGTCATTGTATAGACCAGGCACGCATTTAACCACCTCCACGATATCACGTTGAACATGAATGCGTTGGCGCATCCCGCCACAAGGGATTGATCAACGCCAACGATTATCTTATCTTATCTCGTTATATTCAGATAACCGAATTGAAATAATTTAATTGATAAATAGATAATGGTAGAAATTAGTGTTCTTTTGTAATCAGCTCTATGTTAAAAGGTATAACACGAATCATTGATTCCTGATAAACTCTGTGGTAGTGAATCAAGATTATTAGAAGAAAGATTAATAACGAGAATCCGCAGCACCTGCACCCTCAATATTTTGACGGAAATTAAAATTAAAATGAAAATAATTGTATTGATTAAATTTACCTGTAATGATTAATCTTTAACTCTAATGGTGGGATGTAAACCTTCGGATCTCCGATTATCAGCGATCTATTTTGGGTTGACACATAGTCGTCAATATCTTGTTTTCTGAGATATTGTTTGAATTCGTTCTGAAGTGTATGGGATTAAAGATGACGATTAGTGCTAAATGTAAGAGCGCTTTTACTTTGGCAGTTGACCTATCGATTGACTTGAGTTGGAATATTTCACCAATGGCACTTGTAGCCTCAAACATATTTAATACCATCGGAAGCACATCGTGCGCACCACAACTCTCTATGAGCTGTAAAAGTTTTATGAAATGAGACGTTTATTGGTATGAATAC
>KN716301.1:0-18417 GCA_000816705.1 Dictyocaulus viviparus | reverse complement strand
GTCATGTATAGACCAGGCACGCATTCAACCACCTCCTGCACGATATCACGTTGAACACGAATGAGTAGGCGCATTTAGCCACAAGGTATTGATCAACGCCAACAATTATCTTATCTTATCTCGTTATATTCAGGTAATCGAACTGAAATAATTTAATTGATAAATAGATAATGATAGAAATTAGTGTTCTTTTGTAATCAGCTCTATGTTAAAAGGTATAACACGAATCATTGATTCCTGGTAAACTCTGTGGTAATAAATCAATATTATCAGAAGAAAGATCAATAACGAAAATCCGCAGCACCTGCACCCTCAATATTTTGACGGAAATTAAAATTAAAATGAAAATAATTGTATTGATTAAATTTACCTGTAATGATTAATCTTTAACTCTAATGGTGGGATGTAAACCTTCGGATCTCCGATTATCAGCGATCTATTTTGGGTTGACACATAGTCGTCAATATCTTGTTTTCTGAGATATTGTTTGAATTCGTTCTGAAGTGTATGGGATTAAAGATGACGATTAGTGCTAAATGTAAGAGCGCTTTTACTTTGGCAGTTGACCTATCGATTGACTTGAGTTGGAATATTTCACCAATGGCACTTGTAGCCTCAAACATATTTAATACCATCGGAAGCACATCGTGCGCACCACAACTCTCTATGAGCTGTAAAAGTTTTATGAAATGAGACGTTTATTGGTATGAATACGCAAGAAATGTTGTAAATGGAGCAAATGTCAGTCAACATAACATTTATTTCACTGCTTCTCACCAACTCAAATATAATGAATTTTTCCGTGTGGATTGCATTCGTGGTGTTGAAATCATGCAATTGTTATGGAATGTTAAAGCAACATTCAATGTAGTCAATGAGTTCATAACACGGTGCGTAGAGCATTGGCGGAGGTGCCACAGTGATATGCTGGCCTCAGTCAAATTTGCAGTCGTCCCCAAACCCATCAAACCCGCTAACCCTCTGGGGTTCGCAGATTGGTACCAGAGGAATCTTATTAAAACAGTACTGACTTGGTGAGGAGTGGTCAACTCAAGTAAGTGGACCAGGCTAGTATTCAGTCACCTTCACGATATCATGTCAGACATGAGTGCGTAGGCACAACCCACAAAAAGGACTAAGAAACATTAAAACCTATTTCAGAATTTGCTTGTTGTTTACAATAATTAGTTACTTTTTATCTAATTTCTAAAACTAATTTAGTAACAAGTAACTTCAATTTTTATTTACTCTCTAGTTTCTTATTTTTCTCAATGATAATAATAATTGATATCTAGGATGGCTCGTCTTCACCCGATCAATTGAACTCTCGCTCATGAACTAGCATTGATCGGGTAGTTATTAAAACTTCATTTCTCCCGCGGGCAAGAGTAGCTCACTGCTGTATTCCTTTCTCTGCAGAGATTGACAGAGTCTCCTGTTATATTTTTAAGATCTTCATGATTAGATCTAACCATTGGACGTGTTCGTATTGGGTTGCATTTATTTCTGGTCATTACTCACACCCATCACATGTCCAATCCATCTGATCTTTTATAGCTTTGCGTACCCATCTCCACCTCTAATTCTTGATCACTAACGAACATCGTATTTCCCTTATCACTTGTGTGGTACTTACTACATCACTCTTCTGATAGAGTATGAAACTGAGCATAGTGATTCAACGTCTTCTTTCCTGGCGTCCAGCATCCACAGGCATATTTCAAAACAGCAAGAACCGTGGTGCTAAGAAAAAAGGGTTCAGAGCGTTGTACTCTGCCTTCATCACTACATTCCCAATAATCTTGTATGTTCCCCGAGCTCCCGGCCCTCATTTTCTTCTGCTAAGCTATGGTGCTATACTATTTATCAAGTTGAAATCAGCGAGTTATATACCTTTTGCGTGAAAATTACCAGATATTCATTCCGTGAATCATGAAAGTTAAAAAATGAGTTCATTTTTCGTTTTATATTGCAACATAGTTTCTTTAACATTGGTTTTTTTTTTCACGAGCATTATCGAAATTGAATAGTTTCTTTCTTTCAGTTAAGGCCACGTGAAATAAACAGAATATCATCACCAAAGCAGTGATTACGAGTCGACAACCCTCGACTTTCATTCCCAAATCATTTGATTCTTGTTCTTAACATGATGTTTTGAAGACTGACTGTAAATGCAAGACAACGAATGCAAGATAATGCAATGGTGTAATATATCTCTTCAGAATGATGTGCAACCCTCTTGTTGTCCTGACGTTATTGCAAAAATGTTCAAATCGGAGGTTCCATACATACACAAAAATGTTCAAATCGGAGGTTACATACATTCCATCACTTAAGAGTTCGGGCTTTTTCCAATTCAGTGTTGCTTTTCCCACCGAATTATTACCAATACATCGACTCCCCAGAAAGAGTAGATGTAGTTGCTCTGGAACTCGATTCAAAACCACGTACACAACATTCACACCACATATCACCGCGTCCCCTTCTACTACGGCGCAAAGCAACCCGTACATTTTGAATAGTTTTAGCGACATTATATTCAGCGATGATTGTGCCAAATGTTCTGATTTAATTTTGTATGCTTCAAGTGCTTGTTAACACTAAACCCGGGTATTTAATCTTTTATTCAAACAATAAATCAAAAACCATAATTAAGCATAGTAATAGTAATATGTTGAGGAAAAATATAGAAAGAAGGATGTATAGATCACGACTTTGCGAGCTCGAACATCTGATGCGGAACGTTATTTGATTGAAAGAATTGATATTAATGAACAGCTTCGAGATGAAAAGTACATCCACGCTACCAGCAGCTTTGTTATCACATTTTCGATGAAACGGTAACCCCCCATTTTTATGAATGGACTTAGTAATTGTTGCCTTCTCATTTTGGTAGCTTCAGTGACGTCGCACTTCAGAATACATCAGATCTTTTATGAAGTATTCTGGTGGTAGTCTTCGTAGGTTGTGAATACGAATCGTCGCCTTAACATTTTTACATGTAGGCAGAATATGTGAGCCATGCGATGTTGGCTGCTTCTCGAACCATCCGACTGCTCTGTAGTGAAACCTTCCAAAATGAGAGAAATGAGGTCAACTGCTTTTACCTCGTGTTGCTCTAATAACCATAGTTTTCCACGGAAATTGAATATTATTATAGAAAACGTACCGATCTCTCTGTGAATGGAATGAAACTCATTGGAAGCGGCTAGTAAACGCCCAGTCGATCAATTGTAGACTTTTGGCCAAATCGACGTATAAGATATAACCCTCAAACACAAAGCATGCAATGCAGTCCATCCTCTGGATACATCAGCGTCTCAGCACAAATGCAAAATCACCTTTGCTCCACAATTTTGTCCTAATCCTAGCTTAGCTACTCTCAAACAAAAAACAATCAATCTATCAATGTACTTTATTGGCTTAAATTATGCAATTATTCTTAGATAAAGTTATCATAGAATAAATTATGTGCGATGTAATACGTGAAACAAGTGAATATAATCGAAAACTGACATAAATATAAATCAATCATTATAGTGTTTCCTGTCAATCGTTACATGCACTTCGTTCTATATGGTCGAAAAAACACACGATTTGAAATAATGACAGTTTTTGAGATCACATAGGTGAAAGTTTGAAGGGAAGTAATGATCAAAATTGATACGTCTGAGGGCTCTGTAGTGAGAGCCGCAATTGGTTTCGAAATATTTTGTATAACATTACCATGACGTTCTCTTTCGTCCATGTCTTCGCCCTTATAATTACATCAACTAAACCCGCTGATATAGAAATAAGTGTCTTAAGTCGATACATGGCGGACATCTCAGCCAATGTTACCTAAACACACAAGAAAAAACTGATGACAACGTACGATTTCAATCTGTGATAATATTTCAACTTCTTTATTTCTAGCGTTGCTATTTTCCCGTTCAGCAGAATAACTCCATTCAGTTATTTTTGTTGCCGCATCTCTCAGTCGTGTAACAAGCTGCTCATGATCACATTTCTCCGTTACTTTTGGATCATCTGTTAATTTTTCCATCTCTTCTCTACCTAAAAACATTGTTTCGCAAGTAAGCTTCCAACTCTTAGGTCTATTCTTCCAGATCACTGAACAATTGTCATCGGTGCAACAGTAGATTCTCTTTAACAGGAAAATTATAATATTCTGTTGAACCAGACTACTCATCATCAAATTTCGTACAAACTTTTCTGATGTTATAATGTCTATAGTTGTGCTGAGATGGCCGCAAAACTGATGTTATGTCATTTGTGTTATGTTTTTTTCTGATGTTATGTTCGATAATTAGGGTCTAAATGTGTGAAAAAGTAGAATAGTATGACCATAGTTGTCGTTCATTAGCTTCGTTTTCGTACACTGCTCTATCAAAGGATTTGAATACAATTCATTGACATTCGTGACGTAGGCTTTCAGCGCACTGCTCTGAAACAATACTTTCGTGATGCCTTCAACATTATCTAAGCAGCAATGATTGCAATTTCATGGTACTCAGTTGTTTTAAACATTTACGTCTTTTTTAATGATAAAAATGACGATGTTCAACTTCTACTTTAATGATACCACTTTTTAAATGATATACTTTTCCTATTATAACATGATACATATGGTAGCAATGCAACGTAGTGTGTCTACTATTTAAATCGATATCAAACATTTGTAGCGTTTATATTCCCCACAATGATGAGTAAATTATAAAACTTGAGTCTTAAGGTGTTATCAATCCCTTATCTCACACGTGTCCGCACTGTTGTGCTACCCACTCTGAGACTGAGAGATATTCTCTATATGTTCTATTTATCGCGGAGATATAAATTATAGAAATATGAAATCATTATGATCTATAGACTGGCAAAAATATTGGAGTCTAGGGTCAGCAGGACCGGAAGGATTGGTACATTCAGAAAAGGAAAATAGAACGAAAATGGATCAAATAGTATTAGATTAATTTTATTGGACAATAGGAAAACGGAAACATGGATACTATGTGAGGCAACCTTGGAAGAGAATTTCGTTTCCTCTACGAGACAATAGAAAAATAGCTTGCAATAAATTAGTTAGATAACATAAAATAACCCTTAGCGTTGATCAATCCCTTGTGGCGGAATGTGTCTACAAATTCCTGTTTAACGTAATATCATAGAGACAGTTGAATGCAAGTTTGGTCTATACAGTGACTTGAGTTGACCATTCTTCACCACGTCAGTGCTGTTTACTTTGCTCCGATATCTCTGGTGCCAATTTATCAACCCAAGAGGAATGACAGGCTTGGTTGCTAGCGGAAGCGGTCGAAAACGTAATACAAGCCTGCGTGTCACTGTGGCACTTCCACTGCGCCACTAAGCCCACATAACCTCTTATTGTTCGCAGAAAAGTCAATAAATTGCTATGGAAAAATTGCAGTGTTTGTTACTGTTTTGAATATATATTCTTTATAGACATTCAGATGGATGGGCATGTGCGGATAGGTTAAAAAGAACTATTCAAACCAATCGTGTGTAGCCAATGCAAAACGCAATTCGGAAAATGAGCTTTATTTTCCTGATCCTAAGAATACAATACTAAGCAGAGCCACTACGCAGAAGCTGCTTAATACTTATGACCAAACTGTTATGCCTCAACGTAAAAAAAAAACCTGACGCCGATCTTAATGCAAAATGAATTTGCTCAGCAATATGTTTTTTTTTAAATTCCAGATGCTAAACTAACCACGTGCAAGTATAATCGGAATGAATGAAACGAGATTATATCAGTAGCCGAGCCATGTTTATCGAGTAAACGAATAACAATAGAAACTATATTGGAGACAATATTTATATGCTATGAGATTATGGGGGCGCAGTGGCACAGTGGTGGAGGTGCCGCAGTGATACGCCGGCCTGTGACAGCTCGTGGCCGTTCCCCCCTCCCCCCCCCACGCCTACCAAGCCCGCCATCTCTCCAGGTTCCGTAAATTGGTACCAGAGAAATCTGGATAAGGCGCTGACTTGTTGAAGGCACACATTCAACCACCTCCACAATATCACGTTGAACACGAATGCGTTGGCGCATCCCGCCACAAGGGATTGGTCAACGCCAACAATTATTATTATCTTATCTTATAAGGTTATAGTTCCACGGATCTCTCTCCTGAAGGGATCTCGAAGCTGTTAGTCGCAAAGTTACATGATCCGACCCCAGGTGCATGAGAGGAGTGAATTGCACACCAAAATCGACCGTCTAGTTTCCTTGAGATTTTAATGCTAAAATCAGTGATAATCGTAGAACGCCTGAAGAACGTTACCTTAGGATATCAGACTCCAATGAAATGAATAGGTTAGGCGACTATCGGAATTTATTATGACGAACAAGATTATTCATGGTAACTCGCAATTTTAAAAGCCTAGAATAGACGTGGGAGTTTTCTAATGGGATGCACTATATTGAACCAGACCACGGCATAGTAAATAGAAAGCTTTGCCAAATGGATGTCGCGGTTGTCTTTAAGTTTGTGCCAAACTTTTCTTTACGCGCAAAGAAGAGAAAGCTGCAGTTTTGAAAAACCGAAATCCTAAAGCTAAACCAATTGGGATTTATACAAATCTTCAGCTGGCTTTAAGGAAGTGACCGTCATTGACAACATCGACAAGGAACTTGACTGGCTAATAAAGCACCTCCACGGGAGTGCAAAAAATGCCAATAGTTCGAAATATACGTAGAGACGCTTGTATTCTATAACTCTTGAGATCACACGACAATGTGGAGCAGTGAAAACCACAGGCGATTGGCGACTAGCATTCGAACTCTCGAAACACTGCAGTTAAGGAAAAGCAAAAAGAGAGGAGCAGAAGTAAAGAATGAAGCAGCTGAAGCTGGTAAAAGCATCCACGACGCTACTGATGCTTCAAAAATTATATACCCAACATGACTACTCTCCGATCCTAGCACGGAACACTCATCTCTTCCAGTGAAGCAATGGAGAAAATCATTTAAGCTTTCTATTTGGATTTTTTTTTGAGAGTCACATTGTGTCTACCTCTATTCAAAGAAAAGATTATGTTGTTCCAAAAAGATCCAACATGCTAATTCGTCGATAAGAAATCGTGCGGCTCTCAAGCTAGACATAACTACATTGAAATATTGGAAGAATCTATCGCTAGTCTCATTAGAACACTGGCTTCACTATTCACACGCCACCTGTCAGAAGGCAAAGCTCAAAGTCAATGAAAAACTAGCAGAACCGTGTTGTTGCATAAAAAGAAAGACGTTCAAGACATCAAAATATATCACTTAATTTCTCTGTTGTCTGTCGTCTATTAACTTTTCACACAAGTCATCTTAAATAGGATTCACATAACATTGGACGAAAAACAGCTTCGTGAGCTAGCAAAATTTTGACAAGGGCATAGTACGATGTAGCATATTTAAACAATCACAAAGCTCATAGAAGTATCACGAGAATATAAGAAACCACTCTGTCTCACCTTCATCGATCTAAAGAAAGCTATCGATTCTGTTGAGACAAAAGCGGTCATGGAAGCGTTGACAAATCAAGCGCTTCCAACTCCGTATATAAAGATTCTTCGTGAGCTATATAAAAATTTCACTACCAAAATTACTCCGTTCTGTAAAGACATCATCATCAACGTAAAAAAGGAGGTTCGACAAGGCGATGCTATTTCGCCAAAGTTGTTCACAGCCACTCTTGAGAATATCATATGAAATCTGGTATGGGAAAATATGAGAGTGGAAATCGACGGTCGGCAACTTCAACATCCTCGCTTCGCCGATGACATCGTATTAATCACATCAAACATCGAGCAAGCGAAACAAATGTTAGCCGACTTCGACAATAATAGTATCGATTTTTTGAACTTCTCCATGTTTATGAGAAACGGTTAAGTTGCTAATGTCCTAGTAAACCTCAACGAGAAGAAAACATCAGAATTCTCAACTCATATGTATTTAGGTTGTGATACCAATATGAACAACGAACACAGTAGCAGAAGGAAACGAACGGCATAGTGGACATACAACAATCACTGAGCGCGATACAACCCTCCATCGAAATGGTGATCGATATAGTTTTCCGTACCATACAAAAAAAAAGGGCATAAAAGCTGTGGTCCAAGTCAACGATCAAAGATAAGAGGCGCAGCCATATACGCCAAGCTTTCGAAGATTAAATGTGTCATACACGTAGTGCGTATAAATGATGACCAGTGGATGGACGCAAGCTGTGGATGATCCGATCCCACTGAACATAAAACGCATCACAGAAAGATCACTTGCCCAGTGGTCAGACCACTTTACGAAGGTTCTAAGAAGAGACTATGACACTTAAAGAACCCTTAGAGCAAAAAGCTGATCGGACTAATCTTGCGCGCGATAGGGAGGAATGGAAGTTTCACTGCTGCTCAACACTGTCGATGATCAGGAGATCCAAGTGGAAGTTATTGTCAGTAAATTTGATTTCAAGATTGGCTGCAGCACATCTGAGGAACGAATTAAAAAAGAAGAAATGTGAGCATTTCTTTCAGTTTATTCTGTTGAATCAATGATTGAAGATAATTCATATTCCCTAATACATTGGTCTCCGGTCGACAGTGCGAGTTATCAAGCAACCTTCTATGAAAATAGTATAAAAGTATTTCTATATAGAGCTGAAAGTGCTGAGTACTAGATTATTAGTGAAGAACTTATGCTTATAAGCTTACATATTAATACGATAAATTTAGAAGACTTGACAAACACCGTCTAACTCCCTTTACCCCACCGGACTTTACATACGAGCAATATAAGAGCACTTTTAGAGAGGGTGGAGACAGATGTTAACAGTTGTAAGCACTAATGCTTGACAATGTATTCACGGTTGAAACATTAGTTTGACGGTAACAAAATCAAGTAATCTCCTTTCATCATCCAAAGGTAGTACACATTGTCTTCATATAGAAAATAATGAAAACCAAACATGACGTTGACACTGACATGAATAGCTGTAAGCTTACAGCTATGTTTACATATCCTAATATAAGTAGAGAAAAACTGATAACTTCGTTTGAAAATTTTTCCTTTCACTATAGGATATGCTATTTCGTTCGTTCAAAAAGCACAGCATTCGAGCTATGCAACATTAAATGACCACATCTAATAATCTACCGTTTCTTATCATTAATCCACTGGCTTGTATTTACACTCGCCTACTTACCAGGAATTCGAATCAGTGGAAAACAAGCAATACCGGGTACGAAAAAAAATGAAATTTACGAAAAAAATGAAATTCACGACATCAGGAACTATTTTGTTGCTCGAGGAGTAGAGCCGTCTTATGTGAAAATTTTTGACGACGATCATCAAAATTTCATAACTGAAATGCAGCTTTCCTATCGGACCCTTATCATCCTCATTGAAAAAGGTATTCGACAAAGCGATACGATCTAGCCAAAGCTGTTCACTGCCACATCGCAATATGTAATGAAGACGTTAAATTGGGACAAAAGAGGCATTCGTATCGGTAGGAAATTCCTGTCAAACCTTCGTTTTGCGGGCAACATCATTTTTTTGGACAAGTAGGAAATAAGCAGAAATGATGTTTAATGAATTGAATGAAGTTGACAAGAAGACAGGGCGGTGAATAGATAAGAAGACCCACTTTATGATGGTGTAATGACAGTTAAATAAAGACAGGTCGTTTTCGAATGGAACCAACCAAATTCTGCATATACCTTGGGCGATATATGAATGTGGAAAACAATATTAGTGACGAGTTAAGTAGAAGAAGGAACACCACATAGCCGCGTTGGGGACTGTGAGAAAGGCGATCAACTGACAGACCCAAAAATACGTGTTCATTTTTTTGACTACACAGTTCTTCCAGCGTTTTGCTACATCCTCAACCATGTCAAAGATATTGTGAGCCACTCACAAGGTGCTTGGAAGGAGTATTCTTAAACATAACTGACAAATACAACGCCAAGCTGGAATCCGCAGAACTGATCTCCGAAAGTTATCTTGTTCGCAGTACCCAAAGGAGTACGTGTGAAAAACGAAACATGGGAGGACCTGTTGTATAATGCGAAAGAAGGATGACAGATGAACAAAAAGAACGGCTGTATTCGCCGCTATCAACGACTTCAGGAGCACGGAATAGGTCACGACAATGTTGCTATTTAGGCAAAAGTTCACGACCATGAATGTCAGTCGCTCGACAAGAAACGAATGGAAAATTGTTGTGGTTTGCACTGCAGGTGGTAACAGGCCGTCCAACTAACCAACACATCATACATTAATAAGGCATAGCAAATATGAGCACTTTTCAACAAGGCTTATCTCATAAGTTGTTTTACAGTCAAACTATGGGCTATTGATGTTGATGGAGAAACAGACAAATTTCTGAGAAAGCATTTACCCACAATTTAATTATTAGACTAAATTGATGAAATTACATAAACCATTGTTTCAATGAACATTGAATCTTCTCAAAACACTTCTACAATTCAAATAGCACTTAATATTATTGCGTAGCTCTAGAAATTGTTCTTCTCAATTTCAGTATTCAGAAACAACATATGTTTTTCTAGATGACATCAGTACACGTCATTTTTATCGACTTGTTCAATTATTTGTTTTCTGAACTAGCGGCCAAAAGTGCAAGAATAGAAATTCAAAAGGTCAGATATTGGAATTTTCAAGACGTATCATATCATCGAATCACGTCTGCCGTACCACGCAAATGAGAGAGGAAATCTAAAGTTTCAGGTTAAAGGTCAGGATGCACTTGCACATGCGAGTGTAATTTTCTCTTTAATGCGATTTCTAGTTGAAGACTATTGTACTTAATGAATCTATAGGGCGAAACATGTTTACTGGGCTAATCTCGCGCGCTATCTGGCGTCCTATACTGTTAACTGGTATTATATTTTATTCCTAACAGGATTTTTCTGTTTGCTCATAGTTCATTTCATTAAATCCATAGTGTTAATCAACTTAGAATATGTTTGAATGATCAGAAACTCAATTCATATGCAAAACATTTCTAAATAAGAGCAGGGTAATATATATGGTTGCCACATGCATATATGCATAGCATTATATCTCACCGTCCATTCCATAAAGTATATGGTAGCACCGATTGTCTTAACATCAGCCTTTTCTATCTGAAAAAGAAATTGATAAGGATAATCAGATATTTTTAAGCTATGAAACAAGTAATGTCTATTATAGCATGTATGGTGGGAAAAAGTACATCCTTAAGGTTCACCTTTATAGCTTGAATGTGTTAACGATATCGAAATGTCATGTACAACGTACAATCATCTATCACTATAGCTCTCCAATTCATAAATCATTTTGACTACAACGAAGACAAAATGACAGCCTAGCAATATTCTACTGATAAAAAAGTAAAGAGATCGCTTCAGAAATCTCGAGAATATCCAGCCGAGCCAGCAAACTCCTACGCTCTGCATACCAAACCCTGTCGTATACGGCTTCAATAGTCGAGACACAAAAAGGGAAAAAACAAAGGACGAACAACTTTCAAATGTAGAAAATAGAACTCTACAAAGAATGCTGTTAACATAAGCTTTTCATGAACCCATTCGTTCCTCATCCCGTCGACTATTACGAAATTCTATTGTCTCGTTAAGCATACGTAATCCGGCAATAAAATTAAACAATAGTTCTTAAAAATACGTTGTGTTAATACGACACCTTCACATGAAACACACCTCTTTCTGAGAAATTTATCTTCTTTGAGAATAACTTCGTCGATGGCTCTAAGAGTTGCTATACAAAGTTTGATAATATTCTATATAGTTTGGTAATATAAAAGAGCATGTTGCCTTTATGATATGTCAACCTTATACATCTCACTTTTTGCACTCGATTAGATCACTGTCTTTTCTAAACCTATATACGTCTGAGAGAGAACTGGAAAAAATCTGACACCGCTTTAATCGAACAAAACGAATTGTTCAATCATCGAAACTTTCTCGACGGAATCCTTCAAATGATAATTGTCAGATAAAGGAAAAAGTAACCGAATACTATGAGAGAGTAGTGAAAGAACTGCAAGAATGTGCCGAATATACGTCAATTCGCGATTATGAGGATGAGAACAAGTTTCTACGTCAATCAAGCTAATGCTCCAAACGACGTGGTAATAAATACTAGCTAAAGGAGGTTGCTGCAGAAAGACATATAAATATACAAACAACAAAGAACAATGAGAGTAGATTAAAAACGAAATGAATCCAAGAAATTTCATTGGGACTGTCACTTATCAAGTTCTTCCGTCACTTTGTCTAACAAAGACGGATACAAGCTGCTTACCGTAATGATATGTAGTTGATAACAAAAAATACTACTCAAATCTTTTCGGTTCCACTGCTTTATTGAGGCACCCTCAAATACCCTCTGTAAGAAAACTCTCAAATCCTTCGTCCTAAAGTTCAGGTTGAGAGAGCTTGAAAAGCGTCACAGCTCTCGAACTGGATTAGACAAATGCTGACATCCTGAAACCTTCCAGCCACAAGCTATATGCATTATTCGCACGCCATATGACAAAATATTTCTAGAATGGAAAGATACCAGATTTGTCGAAGTTGACTGTTGCAAATTTGGTAGATTGTGAAGCTTCAAACTCGAGTAAATCAATCTTTTATAAACAAATAACAACAAAACAACAATAATGTGATAACTCGATAACAATAATGTGGTAAACAAAGTTCAAGCAGAATAATAAAATACAACGTAATGGCGATACGTAATAAGATGAAGGAGCGAGCGTTGTAGGAAAGACACAAAGTTGAACGAGTAGGTCTAAGATAGGAGCTCTTCATACTCTACCTCGGAAACCCTTTCAGTGATTCCTAAGATCAATGGCAGCTGTAGAGAACTGATTTGATAAAAGGTCAGAAATTGATAAAATGTGACAAACGTTTAAATGCTTAATTTAATAATATTATTAAGCTGACCAATTTAGGAATAATGGTCAAAAACTATGTATAATGTGATGAAAGAGATAGCATAGTAAGTCTTTTCCATTAGGAGGATATTAGCTACATCAGATCAATGAAGAACTTGGGGCGCAGTCATTTTACAGAAGAAGCTTCAATGCAAGAATATTCAAAATAACCAAACGATTTGCTTGCAGAGTGTACTGTACAATTTTTTAATAGAGATTATCGTGTCGCACATGACAACAACACTAGATAAGACCAGACCTGTAGAACAATTCGAAAGGTGACAAGAGTAATTTAAATATGTCAAAAACACACATTACCTTTGTTGTGACCTTCGACGACTACGAAAAAGCATTTAATAGCGTCGAAACAGAAAAAGCTGCGCTATCAGTGCACGTCTGTCAAAGAGTTGGACTGTCCTTTATACACATACTTCACAAGTATTATCGAAATAGCATTGCGAAGATATAGCTTTTTGACTACACTTTTATTTAATGATTACAAAATTGATTTTTCAAGTTCAATGTGATATCGGGAATGTGACTAGCATCTATTCCGCTATGTACAATCACTGGAGAGCTATCCCTTATCTTTTCATACTAGTCTGTTACCAAATCTCTGACAATATATGGATACCAGATTTGATAGAAAAGGTACTAATACGTACAAATGTGCATTACTTCAAACCTAGACATTTAACCGATACATCCTACCACTGCTCTACTTGTCCCACTTAGGCTATTAATACCTTTAGCAAAATAATAGCAGTCTGTCGAACCCTCAGTTTTACGTCGATAATAATCTCAAACAGATTGTTAAATGTAGAAATATTGGTTATTGCATCGTATAAAGCCTACTAAGATTTTTAATCTAGAAAGTTGGAAGTACTTGATTATACAGCGCTCCAGTAACCGTTGCTTAATCTCGAATGTATGTCTTAAAAGAATCAAGAATTTCTTTGAAATTGATAAAGTGGCTCTTTATAGAATTGTTAAAATATTGTTCTTAAAGCCGAACCCTTTCAAATATTCCCTTACCCTTATGGTTGCCTTTAGTGTTATACTTTCATTTTCTCTATAAATATTTACTATATACAAAGGGAAACAGGCAAATCTTGCATACGATACATTTGAAACGATTGGTTATAAATAACGTCTCTAGAAGATTGTTGAAAAAAGATCTGATATGGGACCAGTAAGATTGATTGCTGATACGTGAACACAAATATAAAGTGTAAAAAGTTCGAAATATCATACCTGCTCATAGGACTGGACGGGCGAGGTTATTTCTAACAACGTGGATAGTGAATGAATATTAGGATTTACAGTTCAACCTGCTCTAGTGAGTGTTACAGAAGTCAGTCTAGGGTATTACCTGTTATTTAATGCTATTCTCGCCGAACATGAAAAAAACTTTTTTTGAAAGCGTCAAAGCGAAAACTGTAAATTAAGGTATGGAGTTATCATATGTTAAAAAATACGTTATACGACTGTTGCTAAAATTGTACTACAAAAATACAGGCTTTAACCTTTACTATTTCTCTGGTAAAGGAATGCGTCAAGACTTTTCATTTTTCTGGTTCATTTTTAAGACCTGCTAAAGCAGCAGAATTGATTTTTGAAGAATCAACGAAAAAGAAAAAAACAAGACTGCGAATAAATAATAAGGATAGTTCATCCATAAAATGCCTATAGAGCGAAATAAATAAAATTACAATTGATTAGTCCATATTGAAGTAACAAAATCTCAAATGTAGATGGTTTCTGTGAACACGAAGGATGCTACGAAAGAAGGACTAAGTGGAGGAAGAGCTTCATGGACTGTGTTGGGAACTTTTCAAAGACGTCAATATATCTAATCTTTAAGAGCTGCAATCAAAGACATCACTGAGAGAGATCTGCTTATGAATATTATAATATGTCAACCTGAATGAAAAAATGTTTTTAAAAGCATTTCTAAGTCATATACACCTCACCTGAACCATATTTCTGCCAGAATGAGAACTTCAATTACATATGAAATCATCATATCTTGAAAATACATGTTTTCTATCGTAAGACTGCTTTACTTCTTTGAGAAACGAATTATTTCTAAAGCGAATATCTTTCCATCGGATCAAAATTACCATTTGTTTAACATGTCATACATTATGCTTGCGGGTGTGCTTTACATATTTCAAGAATTTTTTTGGCACAGTAATAAAAATAATTGAATCAAAAAAAGTGTTCGTTTCTCTTTTTACATCATATCTCATCGCACGACAAAATATTTTTTCGAGTAAAAAACATTGAAACGAGAAATAATTTGACAAAGAACTTGCAGGTATTGAATAGAGCGCGATAACCTATAACTTTGAGTAACGAGCCAAGCAACCCAGCCAAAGGCCACGTAGTAGCAATTAGAAACTATGTAAAGGACCACAAGATAGCCACCATTTGAGGCGCAGTCCATTTGCTAAACAACTAAACCTTTTCTACATTTTCAAGAAGGATTACTTCCAAAGGTTTGGCACACGTGGTCGAAATTATAGGTAGCGACTCAGTATTTTTAATAGATACCAACTAGAGTAGGCTGCATAACAATATGGCATATCATGGACGTGCATTATTTGCTCTCTACATTAAATAATTAACAAAAATAAACCTAACTTCTATAATTATAAGTCGAAATTGATATTTCTTATAGGGATCATGTTTTACACACAATTCTTAGTTCTCTATTATAATCATATTATATTTTTCATCAACTTGATAGTATATAATGGTATGATACTGATATCCAATTTTTGACTTAGTTACAAATCTCGGGCCTTAGGCAGTACTCAAACCAACCTGTTACACATTCCCAGTCATATGTTCTCATATCTAGTCTTTTTGGCTTACATAAGAATATCTAAATTAGAAGATTTTTATGCTAGCGTCCTCATTAGAGTTTATGTATTGAATCTAAGCATTCTCTCTCCAACCTCCTTCATCTGCTTCCAAACTGTTCGATTGCGTGCTTTTGTGTAAACCAATGTACGGGAAACATAGATCGTTCATACATGCGCGAATATTCGCTCGCATAAGCGAGTTATCTGCATACAAAAAAATTATGAGTCAATTTAGGTAAATAGGGTCAATGACTCCTTCTTCGGAATCCACCGGGGTATCAAAGCAACTACAAAGTCGTTTCTGATTACTCATCTACCGCGTAGGTGCACTTCACACTGCTTTTCGACGAACCGAACAGAGCTAATGCTAAACGGGAAATCGTGGACAGATAATTATAATTTTCCGAATATTATGGTAGATCACATGGTATTGAAATATCATATTTTTGTCATTCTTATTTCTTACTTTCCTTTAATAATTATTGATCTGACGTTCATTCATACCGGAGTGGTAGGTAATAAGTAATACGTAAAGTTTGCATCAATATACGCATTTGATATAAAAAAGAATCAATCAATATCCAATGTTTTCTTTTCAATAATTCATTTACTACCTAATAATGGTATCTGTGTACTGTAAAACTGAGAGAAATTTCTTAAATCCTATGTTCCAAAATCAATTTATACATTTCTAAAGAAGGCTAGCTTAAAGCAGTACAAACTGATTCGCTATCTCTCTAAATTTACTAAGCCCCCCGAGGTTGATGAACTGATGCCAGAGAGCTTAGGGTCAGATTGGTAGCACAGACTTTTTGAAAAGTGGTAATATCAAGTCACTAGGCTAGTATTCCATAAGCTAAACGATTTCGCGTTGAACACCTACGATAGCACCAAAATTCCTATCAACTTCTGATATCGACATTCAAAAAAGGGAATAGCAAGAAACCAAATAGAATATTTTTAAAACGAAATAGGACTTTTTTCAAGTTGAAGTCTCAACTCGCTCGATAAATAAGCATTTAGCATCTATTCCATGCACTTCATCTATAATTTGTATCTTAAACTCGTTTCACCTTTCGTGGTTGTATCGGCATTGTTGCCGCATCGTATGATTACGATATCATATAATTGTAAATGTTAACCTCTCCACCATTAATTCTTAGTACACTATATCCCACGGATCTCCCTCGCTGAGGGATCTCAAGCCGGGTAGTCGCGAGGCTACGTGGCGTGACCCCATGTGGCGGATAGGGGGTGAATGGTGGACCGAAACCGACCGTGTACTTGCTTTCAGAAACGGGTGGATTCAGGGGATGGAATCCTGGATTCTACTGTGCTGGTCGACTCATACCTTTTGTATGTACATAGTGACATTTATCTATGCGCACGTACTTGTGCTTATGTGTATATGGATTGTATCCTGCTTGTCGATTCGGCCAAAAGCCCGCAATCGAACGACTAGGAAGTACATGGAAGGTGGTTAGGGGTCGCCTCCAACAAATAAACTCTAGTCCACTCACTGGGATAAACTGACAAGCTGCCCATGGTAAACCAAACCGTTTTAGCCTACTCGGAACGGCTCTGCAAGCTAGCCGTGAGAACAATCGCAAAACACAGCAAGAAAAAACGGGCTTCATTCCCCTGATCCCGAAAGAGCCCCCGGTCCGGCAGCGTCGGGTAGAACAAGTACGGAGAGGCTGCTAAAATCTTGGGGCCAAACGCAGGCTGCCTAAACGTGAAAGGACTGAGATGGCGATTTGCACATACAACGCATGAGCGGTTGCATCGAAATCTTCCTTAAAAGACCTTTTAATGCATACAATTAAACTTAGTTAGAAATTTCGGACTGACCGAAACGAGAAGAAACCAGCCACTAAGCATTGTTTGCGACACTGGAGAAGAATTGTTCCATAGAACATGCGACAGCAGAGGTGTCAGTGGTGTAGGTGTACTCGTTAATTGGGACTTGGTCATGAACATCGATTCGTGTAAACAACTAAAGAGTCGAATCGGGCGTTTAAAATTGAAAAGACGTGGTCAAACACTGGCTTTGACAATCTTTATCGTCTACGCTCCTACTTCACACTACGATGAAGATGAAATAAAAGCATTCTATATGGACATGGAAAAGTTCTACAGGGAAGACCCCTTATTCTACAAAGTCATTGTTGGCGACTTTGATGCTAAAATTGGCTGTAGAAGAGCCTCTAAAGAACGTTACATTGGAACCCACGAACTCGAATGGAATGAACAAGGAGAGCTGCTATCACAGTATATCATAACATACAAAATGTACCATGGTAACTATCAATTTCAAAAGCCCCTTCCCTACGATGGACGTGGGAGTCTCCTAATGAAAAGCACTATAAAGAAATAGACCATGTCATAGTAAATACAAGGTTTTGCCGAAGGAAGTCCCAGGCATCCCAAAGTACTACACGGGATCCGACCGTAGCCTACTTCGCGCCAAATTTTTATCCACACGCAAAGGAGAGAAAGCCGCCATTTTCAAAAAACGAAATCCCAAATTGAAAACAAATTGGGATTTATACAATTCCTTAGCCAGCTTTTGGGAGGAT
>KN716300.1:241452-263433 GCA_000816705.1 Dictyocaulus viviparus | reverse complement strand
TCTCTGACATTCAATAAAACAGGCATAACTCGGGGGGGTTGCTATCGTTATCTTTTATTCCCATTTCCATCAAATTCTTAAGTCAGCATTGTGTTTAAGAGTGCATAGATATTATTGTAGTTGTGGCCATGATACCTATTTCCGACTTCATTTCATCATCATTGATTATTGTATTAATTCGTAACTGTTTCGCGACTGTTATTATCGCATTGTCTAAACCTCAATATTATCGATGTATATATGTAATTATTGTTTATTACAGTTTGTTTTCTTTACTGAATTATTATTACTGTATTTCTAATAAATCTATTCGCGTGGCAGGCGTATATTGCAAACAAAGACAAGTCACTATCAACGAGGCATTCATCACTGAACCAATACACAGTAATCGTCATACAGTGAAGGATTTTTTATTTGAGAGAAAGACACAAAACAGAAAAAATTTCAATAAGAACGTCAAAGTAGACAGAAGAAGCTGTAGATAAGTGAAGCAAAGCTACCGTAAAAGAAAAATGTCATACAACACAACAAATGACATCGACGATATATCGTACAACGTTGTGAATGAAACATACTGTAATTACCGTATACCTACAACAGCTGCGGTCGTTTATGTGATGACATTTCATTCTGATTATAAAAATTAATATGTATATTATTAAATCCTAGACTCAATGAAAAAATTAACAGCATCGCTTTCCTTTTTGCTATTGAGAAAAATTTCTTCGCAACTGTTTTTAACTCATTAGCTTTTCGATGAGATCAATATTTGTGGTACCATATTTACAACAACGTTCTACTAAATAGAAAAATTGAGGCACGTAAAAGGTTTTTGAGTCCTCAATGCGCATAGAAAATATTTCTTACATATGAAATTGATTTCAATTTTAATTTATATAAATAATTGACTATGATGTTGATTTCAATTTATTCAGATGGGTCAGAGCTATGATATTTCATTATAACCTCCTCAATAGTTAAAATTGAGGTACACGTCTGATGTTTTTTTTACAGGTCATTTTATAGCTCATAGTTTCTATTTGATTTCAATTTTATTCGCTCTTGTTTCATTTCTTAATCAAATTCTTACATACTTAATTAACTATATATGTTAAGCTGCTAAGGCGTTTGGCTTACTTGTTTGATGGATGATGTCATTGTAATTTTCATCTATTGATATTTCTATCAATAAAATATAAGGCTTATTTGAGTGAGGTTTGCAAGGGTAACAATTTTCGAAATACGACGAACCTCTATGAAACTGGAAAAGCCTAGTATTGTGAGGTATGCATATGTCACTATTTCTGGAATACGAGGAACCGATATGGAACTCTAGAAACGGTTTTTCCCCTTTTTTGTTTTCCTATTCAAATAGTTTTTAAGGATTTCTAAACACATTAAGTTGAGGATAAAGCAAATCCATAGACTCGAACAAGTGAAACTCGAAAAAAAAAACTGCAGATAATATCTTAAATAATCGGATGATAAAAGGAAATATTTTTAAGGAAATGTTAAATAAGTCATTAAAAAAAATGTTGTTTGAAGATCCCTATCAATTTAACTAGGAAGTATTTTTTTTATCTTATGAATACTTAGAATTCTAATTAAAAAACAAATTTTGTTTGATTTTGAATTGAGAAATTTTCATAAAAATTACTTTTATTGACTATAGAAAAACTATTTCACGTAGCGGTTTACTCAGATTGTTGATATTTTTTCTTACCGTATCATTTCGTCTTACCGTATCGTTTTTTCTTACCGTATTCTAAAGAAATCTTGGCACACCAAAAAAGTTACATCAGAACAAAAACTCCTAGTAACTTATTAAATTGTTGTGATTCCGATCTAAACATGTTTACCAATTAATGAAGAAAATCGTCATCTCCGTAAAGTTGTGGAACCAGTAAACATCATTTAGCTGACGTAGTTTTCAGCTTTTCCATTTGAATATAATAGATTGTTTGGCTTTAACATGATTTCCTTTTTGATAAGCAAGAAAAAAATCGATTGGAGATCATGGAAAGCTCCCTGCTGATGGCATCGTGTACAAAGAAGACCGCCACCACCATGAACGAAAATCGTGCCAGAAAAGAACAGAAGGAAAATTTACTGCCGCCCATGCAAATCCTTATAGCTAACCGTTCAAATCTACAAGCAAATAATTAACTGAGTGAAAAAAATATGAAAGTGTCAATGTAGGAAAAGCTGGATTAGGATTTTTTTCAGAAAAATTCTTTTATTTTTGTAAGCCTGTGAGAAATTTTTATTAGACAAAATTCGTAGCTTTCTTGTTATCTTGCCTCGTTTATGGAGCAGGAGAAATTTGGTTGAGGTCAGATATTTGGATAAGAAATATTTCTGAGAAACGCAGTTCGAAATTCTTTTTCTAATCTTTCGAAGGCTATTATCAGCATATATTATCTATTGCTTATCGATTCGACTAATCATTACCTCGGCTTGGTAATCAATACCCATATATAACATTGTTTTATCTTCAGGAAAATGTTTACAATGTTTCGATAACTCCTCTCCTAAGCCTTAAGTATATGTTTATATGATATCGTCTTCTTTAAAGCTTAATGTCTATCAGAGGCAGAACACCAATGAACTGACGAACTGACGGACTTCTTGTAGCAACACAGCTACATTCCTTCTTCTTCTTCTTATCGCTTTGAGTCAAATTCAGTAGGAGTTTCGACAGAAAAAAGCCTCACTTAAGAAAACTCTTCTTCAAATGTATGTAAAAATAAGTGGATATATAAAAAGCAAATTATTTAAATGTTACTTATATTTCTGTCGCTGAAGACGAGTAGGTGATTTGGACTTTTTTTCAAATGGGCGTGGTCACTTTCTAGCTTATAACGCTCGTATAACGAGTCGTCACCAAAAATTCAACTCATTTCGTTGCCTCTATATTAAAAAATTTTCAAGCTCAGCTCTTTCATAATTTTTGCTAACATCTTTTTTCAAGCATATAATCCACTTTGGCGTGACGTCACTGTTTGCACTTTTGTTCATAAATTTTCGTTGGTTCATTTTTTTCAAAGCCCACAATCCTCTAGCGGTAACAAAGCTAACCTCATTGTCCTCACTAATCATTTGCAACATTTCTCAGAAAACAACAAAATTCATCAAATATTCATACTAAATTAATTTCAATGAGATATTATCATTGAAAGCTTATAGATAGAAATAATACTTTTATTACTCATCAATATTATAAAAATAAAAAAATCAATAACAACTTATGCAGAAAAAAATAGTAACGAAATTATTGAATCCTCAGAAATGACCTACTTAATCAAAATGATCTACTTATTAAATATTCAAATAAGACTATTTTTAGCTTCATCACATCCAAAACGAAGAACGTATAAATTTTTCCTATTGATCTCTTCAGTCTTCTGAATAAATTTCTTAGGAAAAAAAAACGAGAAAAACGCATAAACTAGTAAATTGTTGATTGTTTTTTGTTTGTATTTGTTTATTTTCTTCAGAAGCGTATTGAATTCTTTTCGAATATCGATCAATTTTAAGAAGCTTCTATGAATTGTCACGATATTTTTTACGTCATACTTTTAAATTCTTCCAGCAAATTTTATTTGACATTATTTTTTATTTCTGCCTTTTTTTTCATTGTTTTTTTTTCATTGTATCTTAAAAAACAATAATAATCGATGAAAAACGGTTACAAAGCAAAACTTACGGTGACCTTTTTTGAGTACCTAGAGAATTTTGTTCTCCTGAGTCTAATGAGTTCAAAAAACTCAAAGTTTTATGGAGTTAATTATATTTTATGAATTTCATTGGACTCAAGCTGATTTGTATCAAAACGAAGCAGAAGAAAGCTAACAAAAAGCGAACATTTACATTATACTTTTTAGCAAAAAAAAATTTTTAAGGACCATAAATATGTAAAAGAAATCAAAACATCGCTTTCATAAGAAAGTTATCGTTTCAATTCAACCTCAGCACTTCATGAGGGAGGAATGAGACTCAAACATAGAAACGCGTAATTGTTAATTCATTAAGGCATTTCAGTGTATTTGTTCTCAATATGAACTTATTACGTATTGATAAATTTACTCTTTGATTCTAATCAAATCAGCTTTGAAAACCAGTTAAAATGATAAGATGATAACTGGAGGATAATTTTGAAAGCCTCACAATTTACATGAGGAAAACAGCTATTAACAATGAATGCTGAAAAAAAATATCCTAGAGCGAAATAGTTGCTTTTTTCATAAAGAAAATAACTCTTTTTTCTTGAGAGCAAAAAATTCTCGAAGTGCTATAGCCTTGAAAACTCAAATTCATAAAAACTGGCTTGACTCAATGCTTCGATCCTTTACACATCTTTTCCCTCTTTTTCGGTTCGATTTGGAATTTTTTGAGTCAAAAGAATTTCCAAAGGAAAATTTTCAAAAGGATGAAGATTACCGTTGTGAAGACGACATATTTACTGATTTGCAGAACCCTCAAACACTCAAAATCCTCTACATATCCTCCGAATTTATTCGAATCAAAATTGCTATAAAAGCTGAAACCCTAAAATAAACACAAAATCGATAATATTATGTCAAAACAAAAAAAAAGATAAGCCAAAAATAGTTTTTCAACTTTCCCTCAGGGAATTGAGTCATCAGGGTGGCGTCCAAGCTGGTATTTTTTCTTTCATTTACGTAAACGAGAAGAAAATGAAGTTTATTTCTACTCATAGATAATACTTGTATAAACCAATTGTTGAAGAATTTCACAAATAGGAAAAAAATGAGGTAAATTGAAGAGGAAAGAATTTTAAAGCACCTGAAAGAGAAAATACTTGTCAGTCTTGATATTTTTATACTATTCAGTTTTATTATTTAACTGTGAAATCAATCAATACTGATTCTATTCGTTATTTAATTCATCATACTATTTTATTTTTTCGTGGATTCGTCACTCATTCATGAGGGATTTAAAGAAGATCGAATCACCTTTCGCTTTTCCAGTATCTTTTCATTTCCTCAAAAGAGTTTCTACATTGAAAGAGATTTTTGTAAAAGTATTTTAGCTCTAA
Source organism: Dictyocaulus viviparus (assembly GCA_000816705.1). Taxonomy (NCBI): domain Eukaryota; kingdom Metazoa; phylum Nematoda; class Chromadorea; order Rhabditida; family Metastrongylidae; genus Dictyocaulus; species Dictyocaulus viviparus. The sequence continues at coordinate 258,374 of KN716300.1, read as the reverse complement.
AAATAAAACGATTTCAAAAAAAAAAGGAACGAATCGAATAGAAAAAACTATAAGCCATTTTTTCTTTGTGCATAAATGTTATTTATATTAAAATAACACTTAAGTGATAACGATAATAAACTTTTTTTTGAGTTATATTCATCTCTAATTAGGTTTCATATTTAGGTGGTGAAAGGCTTTTTTCGTTGCTTTAAACAATTATTTTAATGAGGATTCACTTTCCTCTTTTACCTCTATATTACCTCAGTTAGCTAAACGTAAAACATATCCGTACTGAAAAATGTGATGATAAGTAGATCAACGAAGTAGTAAAAAATATTCAAATTATTTTCATTACTATTAAGATTTCCACCATTGAAAAAAATATCATACGGTAGGATGAAAATAATACGGTATCGGTATACCGTAATTACCAGCTTGATTGGATGCAGTGTTGATATCGACTTACCGGATCCTACTCGTAAGCGGACAAATGCTGATAAATTACTCACTTAGTATAAGTCACACAACGAGTAATCATACAGCGAGTGCCCAGTTAGTGCAATCGGTTAGCACAGTAGATCTGAAATCTGTAGATGCGGGTTCGAGTCCAGCTTGAAGTTTCACATTCGTCTAAGGCTCATTAGGCATTTCATTTCGTTACCAGAGTAAATATTATGTTAATAAATTTCATTCTGTTGAGAAATTCACAGATCTTCTATTTTTTTAGGTATGTAAAATTTTTTTTTGTTTTTTTTTCTTCGGTGTTTTGTTCTATTTATTTTAAATGCTTCCACCAAACCAAAATATCTATTTATCGATTAAATTTAAATATTTAGGGGGAATAAAAATTTTTTTCGCTTTCTGACAAACTCACCGTGTAATGAGATTTTTCTCACCTTTAAAGAAGCATGAATTTTTTTTTTTGTACCAATTACTCAAAATTTTCACCTTGAGTCTCATTAATGGTGTTTCATTGAGGTGTTTTTTCACCTCATTAGGACAAAACCATGTCATAAGAATGATAAATATTTTATGTTATTAAAGCATATACAAAAATATAAGTGCAGAACTAATATATTCAAGAAAAAAACGAATCAGAATAAAATTATAAAATGAAGTAATTCAAAAAATAAATAGATGAGTTTCTTTATTCACCTCGTGAAAGAACCTCATATTTTTTTTATCTAGTGATATTTAGTGATTTTCAATTCAAGATAATTGGAAGTTTTCACGGTATAAAGAAAAGTAATATAATCAATTATATAACTATTTCAAAAAATACTGTAATAATCAATAAGTTATTGATCAAGTAGATCTCAGTATATGGTTAACAACTGCGTATGAAATAAAATCGATAATCGTCACTTATTATTGAATGATATGAATCAATAATAAAAAAAGTAAAAAAATATGTTATCATCGTCATGACGTAATTTTATCCTATTGAGGTGAAAAAATCCTCAATAAAATATCATTATAATCGCTTTGAGTTTTTCCTTGTAATGTCTAATTAAAAATTACCTCGAATTCATTTCGATAATAATTTCACACGTTTACTGCGATTATAAAGAAATCATGGTCCTTTTCTACGATTATACTCATGCTTTATTGAGGAAGTACATCCTCAAACTTATAGAAAAAAAGCTAAAGAGTCAAAAACCACACTCAAAAATGACATCAAGTTCTCAAATATGAAAACTTTTTGATCTTTGCCGTTGGAGTTCAACTTCATTATTGGAAATGTGCCAACTTGAGAAATTGTTTCATCTCGTTTTTCTTTTTTTTCCATAGTTGTTTTCCCTCAGCTTTCAAGAAAAATTAGACACTGCCGTGAATATTCAACATTATTTTCTTTTACAATATATCTTTAATAAAAAAATTCAAAAATTTCATCTCAATTTTTTATATAAAATTTTGATCATAAGCTAATCAATAGATTGAAAAGAACAATTCGTCAGAAGGAAAAATGAGTTATATAGAGGATAGAGGAAAGATATTTGATAAAAGTACGGTATAAAAATTTAAATTTCTAGAGACCTTCAACAACGTTATTCACCAGTTAATAAATTCACTATGCTAATCAACTTTTACTTAAGCAATCAATTTCGGTTCACTACTAGTTCACTTTGTTTTTGAAAAACAAAGTGTAGATCAAAAGGAAAAGCTTCTTCTTTTCACTACTGTGGAAATTTTACCATAGGAGTTCATCGTGACTGTAATATTAAAATTTCGGCGACGATCGATTTTGTAATTGGTGTGTGAGTCGGCCTACAGTAGCCAACCATTTTCGCGTTAGCATTCATTTGTCATTACAGTAATTTCTACAGTATCACCTCTACTACCTCAACAATTATGTTATTATTGGGAAAAATTCCGAAACGTTTTACGGATAAGAATGAGATTTTTTTTTTGAAAACTTTTCTATTTTGGATAAAATTTGAGGCTGACAAATAGATCACCGTTGAGATATCACTTAATTTATTTTCTTTCATTACTGTATCTTTATTAGCAATTTTCTCCTTCTATAGTTCGCTTTTTCTGACTGAGTATTTTTTTTGTAGGTTACTATTTTTCAGAGTAGGTCGTCCAGCTTAATTTAGTTCATCTCTATTATTCACTTACTTCTACAGCTGTGTCTAGAAGATTCCTATCACTCACTATGGTTGATCTTAATTTTCGAAACGATTGATCTTCGTTAATCAGTTTTTTTTTCGATCAATAACTATTTCAGATGCTGTTATTACTGTTACTTGTAGCGATTGACTGTTCATTAGCTCGAATTCCATACATATGCACGGAAATCAGAGTAAGTGTTTATCACGAAATTCTCTTCCTTATCATTTTGTTTAGACTCTATATGAAAGAGGGAAGAGGGAAAAAGCAAGAAAGAGATAGAGACAAGGAAAGAAAGGAAGAGAGAAAGAACTTCATTTGTCAGTCTACATTCGTTAATTATAGATAAAAATTCAGCTTCACCATTTGTTATAACATTAGCGCTAAAGAAATTTGATAAAATTTGTGAAAAAAAAAACGGAAATAATAGTGTTACTTTGTCGTAGAATGGCAAATTTTAATGTAATTGGTATCAAAATGGATTCTTTTGTTTTTAATATAGGCACTTGCTTATAACTCACTACTTTACCTCACCTATATTAATGCTGTTTTCAAATATTATGCTAATTTCTATAGAACTAAAATACTTGTATTGTTTTTGAGCGTTTAAAGCTTATTATTCAAGTTTTAGTGATATGCTTACAACGAAGCTTCAATGTTCGCAGAAGAGAAAGTAGTTCAGTTTTTTTTTTCTCTCAAGTTAAACAGCTTTTGAAATAGACGAATTTTTCTTACAAAAAGTCATTATGTAAATTTTTATATCTTGTTACATGAAAACCACTTGAAGAAATGTTCCTCAAAGAAACTTCAACGACTGTTGAATCATTAAAAACGCTTTAAAAATCATCTTACTAAGATTAATTCTAATTCTCGAATGTGTAGGCCAAAGAGTTCAATGATGACGTCACAGAAGTACGTCAGGATATTTCATGTTTGGTATAATTTGTTTACGTAGCTAAAAATGTCACGTTGGCGTGCATAATTATTTTCATCTTTAATAAATCATGAACAAAAATTTTCATAGACACTAATAAAATGTTAATGTTAATAAAATGTTTTTTTTTGTTCTAATGAGAAATATGTTACGACAAAAAAAATGAGAAATTCAAAATATAATTAGATGCTACCCAGATTTATAATGTTTTTTAGAAAAGACTGTTTTTCTCCATATATTTTTCTACATACTTCGTTAAGGATTCGCAGTTATTTTGCGAAAGTGCATTATACAAAATAAATGACGCCTAATTTAGCGTACGGTAGGTTTTAGTACTATGCATTGACAGAGCTGCCGTTCATATTATAGTTAACTAAAGCTATTGAAAGAATGCAAAAGAAAAACATCGAAAGGAGGGTTTTATTATTATTACTGAAGGTAAAACGAACTGATATCTAAATAACTCGTTACTACCTCACAATTTTCGAGTGTTCAATTCAATCTAATGATTACGATAGAACTTTGAATAGATATAGATTAGTTAATTGATTTTCCATAATTCGGGAATGGAACTTAGCTTATTGTAAGTTATCATATGCAGATAATTTTTAGCTTGAAACAAAACACGAAGCAGAACGACGTCAAATCTACGAGTACTGCAACGAAATTTGCGATGAAAATGAATCGTCGTCAACCGTTTCATGTTCAGAATGTCGAATACCATATGAGGGATACGGTTGTTTATGGCAAAGAAATGAGGTGATGTTTCTTTACGTAGCATAAATTCACCATAGCTAACTCAGCAAAAGAGAAGTCTCTATGTCATGAGTTATATGAATTTCGGTAATTATAGAATACCTTATAACGATAAATCAATAGGTCAACATCAGAGTAACGTTATTTTCTACATGAATCAATGAATATATTTGCTTCATTTATTCTACTGGGTAGCTTATTCTGTATTGTATTGCTCCATCAAAGGTCATAAAAACCACCATATCATAGCACTCACATCTGCTTAGTACAATATCGTTCTCTTATAAAATGAGAAAGATATTAGTAACAAAGCTTCTAGTCCCACTCCACAGATTCCCTAGCATTCTTCGAGCTTCCAGTTAAATGGGGGTAAAATAGAGCACTTATGGAGTAATGTGGGCTTAGTTAATAAATCTCCAATGTTGATATCAGATACCTGGATATCATAAGGCATATCAGCATAGAGTTGCTGTCATATCTACAACTTTTATGACTAATTGATGAGAACGGTCATGCAGTCACTGATTCTTCTATCATAGAAATGTTTCACTTGTAACTTATTACGTAAAAATCATTTTCAGCTAGAAGTAAATTGTGCGATAGATTGCGATCAACTGTTACCGGATCGACTCGCACAGATGCGATGTGTGGAAAAATGTGGCATAACAAATTCTCTCAACGTTTTATGATATTATAATTATTGACATTAATAATGTAATATTGTGCTATGTTTAAAAGAAAATAATTTGATTATATGTATACATTAGTACTTATTATAACAACTTTAATAATTTACTAACAATGTATTGAAATTACGGACCGACCTATTGCAAACTGATGCATTAAGCTCATTACACCGTCAATTCGTCGTCGAACAAAACGTTAAAGTAAATTATTTGGTCCCTAACAATGTATAGATATGTGAATACGAGATGAACAAGAATTGTAACAAGTATATGAAAGAAATTTGAGATCAATCAATAGTATAAATTCTCTTGCATTATAGCTGCATATCGATCCCGCTCTTTATCTGTCATTTGAGCAACCATTTCTGAAGTCACTTCACTCAACGGTATCTGAAAAACAAACGATACTTAGATGATTTGAAGACGGAATTCCGTCAAAAACTATTACCTTTGTTAATATAATTATATTATCATTACGGATAATACATAAAGCTACAATGAAAACTTTAACAATAGATTTTTTGAATTAATTCTTCTACATCAAATCATTGTATCCTCAATGTATTGATATCTTTTACGTAAACTGAATTTCTCTAAAGAAATCAGATATCCTTTATAACTGATATTGAGAGCAAATATGCACTGGCGGAGTCAGGAACTGTCTAATGTATTTTTTTCTGTATAAAACAAAGTAGCAATACGTAACAATCACGCAAAGGATATATTACTATATATAATACCATAATACATCTAAAAATTATGCTGCATTTTATAGAATTCTTGGATGCAGTACATCACCAATAACCATGTACGCTTTTAAAGAAAAAACAAACCTTTGGAGTATGAAAAATTTAATTAACATTATCTTTAAATACTTGGAAAAATTGACCATTTTCCCGGAGACTGAAACCATTTCTTCTTCGTCTTCATCTTCATTCTCCTCTTCAGAGTTATTATTATCTTGTTCATTTGAACGCGCTCGTTTTTCCGGAGGTTCTTGTACGTTTTCCAATTCAGCCATCAAACTCAAGGATACTGATGACGAAGCATGTGGTAGGACCTCACTAAAATACAATTCTTGAAAAGTAGTAAAAAATTCTAACTAGTTACAAATAAATAACTGATATTTTGAATAACATGATCTATGAAACATCACTGATACCAAGCTAAGCAATATAACATAACGGATGCCCTATACTGTTCATAAGCAGACTGATTACATGATATACCATTACAAAAAATCAACATTTAGTTTGGAACTCCACAACTTTTTAAGCATCGAATTCGACACTGAATTTCATAGAATTACTTCCTCTTAAATTAGAGAGATCAAAATATGCTTCATTTGTTTGTTGCACTCACTTATCAACATCAAGAGTTTCAGCAATAATATCTCGCTCATTGTCACCAATAGCGTCATCTTGGAGCCATGTCGGTACTACTTTTGCTTCCTCGACAGGTTTGCTAGAAATACAAAACGTAATTCCAATAAATATTCACAATCTTAGGTTACCTATTAACATCGGAATTGAGGTCTACTGTAATTTGATCAGCATTAGCATATTTAATCGAAGGTCCAGAACTGTAGGAATGAGCTGTTCCACCCAACTGAGCTCGCGGACCACCTGCTACCGATGAAAAATCCAAAAGTTGTTGCTGTGGCTCAGCTGCTGAAAGTAGTCGGTTCAGTTTTAGAAGTAAACAAATTGAAAACCTTCGACGTGTTCTCATTAAGCAAAAATTTCTACTGAAACAAACTGCATATCAAGTTTAGATCATAAAGCACTGCAAAAAATTCATAAATTCGACAATTTCTAAAAACGTGCTGTCAAAATTCATAAATTTGACAATTTCTAAAGACTTGCTGTTAGACATTATCTAACAAAATAACACTGTAACTGCACTCATGCGATCTGCAAAGTTTAAGGTACTGAGTGTATAGTTTAGAAGGAATAATTTATATCTTAAAAAGATCAGAAGCTTTCTATATTTTCATATCACGAAATGAGTAGAAAATAAATGCCCACCTTTATCTTCATCAGCCAAGTATTGATTTATATCGGGCTCCAATAGATGGGGCGCCAATTGGATTCCAGCTAGCTCTCGTATCGCAGCAAACAAAGGCAACATTTGTTCATTGAACCGAGCCAAAAGTGTTCTAATTGAAGCATAGAATTAAAATTCTACAATTTGCTTTATCAACATAAGAAGTACCTTGTAACTTGAGTAGGCCCACCCGTAATATCTTGTGTTACATCGCCTTGACACCGCCAACATTTCAAGGTGCCAGTTTGTGGGTCAAATATTCGATCTATATCCATGTCCTAAAAATAAGCAACAAAAAAGCAAGCATAAATATGTCAACTATGTATTAACAAGAAACATAATTTGAACAAGACTAAAAAACAAATAATAAGGAACAATCTGTCATATATCAAACAAATAGGCACAATTTAGAAAATATACAACGTAAGCTTGCAGACGAAAAATGATATTTCTAAAAGTGACATAAGTACTAGAAATCTGTAATTCAGCTTTGTAATATGTAATATCAAGAGGAGAATCGTGTTTATAATTGCACCTACAGCATTGACACAAGCAAAGATCATGCTTATAATTTTGACCTTTTGACAGAATATTCAAGCCAATCAATTTCACATCTGAACTTACTTCATATTGAGCTCCACATTGTTCACACTTATAGTTTGCCTTTTGTAGCTCATTTTTTTCCCTTGCTTCCAGCATTTGTCTTGAATATATGATATAAAACATATTTAAACGCTTTTTATACAATTAAAGGAAAGTTCTGATGTATAACAAAAACACTAACCTCATATGGTCAATCTTATACTTCAACACGTTGATTATTGCGCGATAATTGATAAAATAGAAAATAATTGAGACGTTCCTGCCTGTTTCATTCTTTTGTTGAAGCAACCGATCTTTCACCAATTTCTCGTTTTTTAGAGCCACAAGTAGCTTAAAACCATGTACATTTCACAATATTATCAGAAAAGCAGACCAAATGAGTACACACACCTGCCTCAACTGCTTTTGATCAAAATTTAGTCGGTTCCTCAAATTTTCTTCTCGTATACAAACAGCCCTCATTATGTAATAAACAACAAGATAATGCTCCTGCAATAATAAATAGGAAATGAAACAATATAGAAAAGGAAAATTCACACATATTTTTCAGAAATATTACAGTAAAAAGCAATATCGTTATAAGAAAACAAGAAAAATACTAGAAAGCAATCCATAACCTAATCTAACCTTTGAAAAAAAATTTTTCGTCATTAATAATAGTGCCCTGTGCAAACTTGGTGGAACTTCAGTGACCACAGTTACTTCTGGCCCTTTTGTATCGCCAGCCGTTGAAGAGGCATTGCTGGTCATCACCCCAAAAATAAGAAAAAAGTGATAACAAAACTCATAAGCAATACTTATATTGTATTCTATGAGATAGAGATATTCAACGAAACACGTGCAACATCATGCCACTCAACAGCTGGAGAACTCTTTATTTGGATAAATTGACAATGCATACTTGATTGGTGAAAAAAGGAAACTACATGCACGTCACTTAACCGAGTAATTTCGAACTGCCCCCTCACATTCATACTTGTATAATCTTTACAACAACAATCTCTCCATCACAAAAAAAGATATTCCAGCTCTTTATCACGACATACATAAGCATAAATTTCCAGCTCCCAGAATCTTCAAGTTGGAAGTCTCATAGTAATAATTTATAGGATGGCTCTAAATGTTTGAAGGCGAACCGAAAGCACTTATACTTGACTCAAAAAAAAAGAATAAGTCATTGTTTTAAACTAAGTTCCACACGATCCTTTAGGACTTTCAAGACTGCAAAATTTATTAAGCATTAATCCGCATTTGTTTACATAAATGAAGCATGCAAAATATAGAACTTCACTAAATCTTTGGTTATGAGAATTGGATAGAGACGCTTCAAAATCATTACAAATAAATTATAGAAACTCCGAATAACATAATACTTCTTATAGGTAGCAATCGAAATTACAATAATACAATCCAGTAAGAAATCTTACGAATTCCATGTTTCCACCACCTTAATAAGAGTGCAGCGAAGCATGAGCCTGTTTAGTGTACGACTTATTTGATACCCGATGAAATGAGTGCTCAATAGACGAGGAATTTTGCTCAACTTATTTTTTTGACTTTAGCACCTTACAGCCGAATTTTTATGGAAATTCAGTTTTATGGGATATAATTCGTTCCACATTAATTAGGTACGACATGAAATACCCTAAAGAAGTAGGAAACTTTACAGCCACGACAGACCGGATCATGTTGATATAAATAATCTAATACCACAAAATTCAACAGCATTCAACAAACTGCAATAAAGATCAACAAAAAACATATGGCTTCCCTATATAAACAACTAAACAATGGATGCTGGTGCAACATTTTTCAGCCTTTTTGAACCTCAGCTTCTAAATGGTAGAATGAGGGTGGATCGTAAAAATCACAGATTGCACCAACACTGGGATCTCGCCCCTGAAAGAAATCTATGATTAATCAGAAAAAAGGCAAAAGTGATGATAACATAGAAAAAAAAGGGCTTAAAAGACGATCACCAAAAAATGTGAAAAATTTATAGAATGACATCAAGTTTTTGCCTAAAACTGCAGAAAACTTAAAAGACAAAGTCACTCAATTATTAGAACTACGAGTAGGAGCATTAAAAAAGTATAAAACGTGTGAAATTTCATAACGTAATGCTTATGAAACGAGAATTCTGGCTATAAACCAAATTTTTGCATACAAAAATAATACAATCTCAATATCCATTGTCAAAATATTACATAACGTTAGACTACTATTGAGTCAAGTTAACAAAGGATTTGTATGTTACGAACTATTACAAAACGAATATGTTTAGTAATTCATGGAGATAATAAGACTCGTACCAAGAAGCTTGCCATATTTTAATCTACTCAACAGAGTCACGACAAAGGCTTGGCAAATATTCATATCAAAATGTTCCTCGCTGCATCTTTGCATTTGAGGTATCAAACGAAATACCTTATTTTTCGCAACAAAAAAAAAAACTCTGCAGGACAGTACTTGAAATCGCCGATAAAGTTCTTTAGCCATATCTCCAGATCCTCTTGAAAGCATAGTCATCTTCAACCGCTGACCCGTTTTCTCAATATCGTCTTCAAAGTCAAAGGTTTCATGAATATCCAAAGCTAACATCTAAATAGTAAGCAAAACTGAGAACACTCTTATTATCGATAAATAATAAATTTTAAAAAATGGAATCAAAATGACCTCGGCCCACAGTTTTCGATAATACATTCCCATGCACGGTTGCAAGCCAAATATTGGTATGAAGGAGCATGGATGATAATCACTCTTAGAAATTTTGAAAGGAAAATACTCATGATACATTTCGCGATATAAATCGAGCCAAAATTTCTGCCTAGGTTTCTTTTATTCATTGTGATATAAAAATGGAAGAATAAAGTGAAATACAATTTCGCTTACCTTCTATCCTCCATTTCGAATATAGTCAAATCTAAATCTGACCAAAACAAAGTGCGATAAGAATCCCAAAGGGTTGCTCGTGATAAAGCAAGACATATATTGTTCGCAGCATCATCGGATATTGTTGTACCGTTGACCTGGACGGAATAAACATGTGTTCAAAAATTGAACTAAGCAAAAAGATGTGCTTACGACATGAGGAGAGCCTAGAGATTGAAGCAAAGTTGGTTTGTACACGAAAAATTGTAGAAAAGTTGGAAAAGCGTCAGCTGCATCCCAATCACTGGCATAAAATGGCGCCCATGGTATAGCGATGTCACGATACGGTGATCGTGACAGCAACATTTGTAAGGCACGTCCAACCTAAATAAATTAGTATGTTTCAGAATGAAAAGATAAGTCGCACACTAACATAATGGATCTATTACATGAAAAAGGAGTTGCTGAAGTTGTTGATGATGTAGGAGAGAAGGTAAGGCTTGCGTAGGCGCAATAGCAGATCCAATCAAGTAAACCAGCTTATCGAGCCCACGGGCATCCGACCCCACTGTTACCAAAAATATCACTTCTAATATGCAATAGATTTACTATTAACCCTAACACTTTTTTAATTCTCTACATATTTGTGGATGTCTACAGTAATTCGATGCAAAAACTACGGAACGCTGCGCTCGTCAAGTACGAAGAGTTTTGCTGAAGAAAATTTATGAGAACTGAAGAATTACTGACTTCGTCCGAGCAAAGTATTCCATCCGCCATATTTACTTTCTCTATCATAAGGATCTACGTACAGCCGTCCTAAATGTTCGTCAGAAGTAATATCCCTGACACTGAAAATCCGCGAATCGGGATGAACTCGCTCGAGGCCAGTGTCGGTTATATCCTAATTTTAACTTTCATACGGTTCAAACACTTATCATTCATAGAAAAACATAAGTCCTTACCTCGAACTCTAAGCCAAGTATGTGCTGAGTGATATCTATCAATCTGTGAAATGTTGGCCAAAATGGAAAATGATTCATCAAGTCCAGTGGATCGACGCTAAAGATGCAAACTTATTATATTGATTTATAAATTGGACATAAATAATTTACTCGTAATGTAGTTCAGCTTCTTTCCTACATATAAAAGGCAGGTCAAAAGCCTGTAATTCGGAAAGCACAAGCCCTTTAGCTTGAGCAAAAGTAGTCCATGACTCCATACGATCAATAAATACCGGACGTATACGTCGGATTAACCTAAGGAATTTTCAATATTTCGTCACTCTTCGTTTGACAATCATCAAAAACAAGAAAAATAATAGGAGAAATCGCCACGTATTACGCATTCAAAAAATTTCGAACGGTTTCTGGTGAAGCAGCCATTTTGTTTGCGAGTCGATGTTCTGCAACCGATGCGTATCCCAAAATTTTCGCGAGACCTTCACTGTAAGCAGGCATTAACCTTGATTGGAGACAATACAAAAAACTGAAACCAAAAGCTCCAAGATGTTCACCAACTTATTATGCCGCAGCTCCTCAATGTTCACGGAGTTATTGTAAAAGTCATGTTCAAATGATGCCTATGTAAAAGACATTAAATGACTGCTAATTTTAGCAACTTTTCAAAATTGTAACACATTGGAAAACCACGATGAATTCTCTTCGCAAAAAAACAAACTATGTGAACGAAATCTAACTTTATTTGTCCATTTTTCCCATGCTTCTGCTCTAAGTTGCCGATTCTCACAATATTGAATAAATGGATACAATGTGTGCGGAGTCATACGACCACGCCACGGACCTTCTTCCCATTGTGTCCTGAAACACCCCAAAAAGAATAAACAAAAAAAGCAAAAACCTCACAATCATACAAAACAAAAACAGCACACTTACTAAGCCCTGAAGCTACTCGAAAAACACTTCAAAAAACATAAACATTTTCGAGCAAGCTTAGACTCACGGTTCAACTGCCAACTTTTGTAAAACGTGAGGTGGAGCGTCTTTGAGCATTTTCGGATCAGTGACCATAAACACATGTTGATCGTTTGTTGCCATAGTGTTTGAACTTAAAATCCAACGTTAATTTACTAGACTAATCTATAATCATCATCACTAACAATTTCAACCTTCTACTAACTAAAAAAAACTCATTGATCTGCCTCAAGAAAACAACGCAAGCGTCAGTGCCTTGGAAACTTCATTTGAATTACTAATTAAAACGAACAGTAGTTAGGTAACAACTCTACTTCCTTTTATAGATTAAAGCAATTAGAATAGTAGTGTTGAGGAATCTATGAACTATAAAAACAAACAGGAATAAAAACGGACATATACTTGCTGCGGTACTCATCAATGAATTTACTCCATGATCCAATCAGTCTTCGTGATTTCTCATCCATTTTGTCCAAGCCACTAGCACGTACCTTTGAATTTTTCCTCATAATAGCTTACAATACTCTAATGACGTATGTTTATGCTTGTCATTAATACCTCCAACAAATACCACTCAAGTAGACGTTGTTGCCAAATAGATAACCCATCTTTTGAATCGTAGAGCTGCTAAAAAGAACACTTTTAGGATGTTAATGACATTCTAGAAGTACTTTTACGCTAGAAACTACTTTGATTGCTGCTTGAAAGTCTGCATTGGATAGTTTCTCCATGTGATCACGAGCACTCATGATTTTGATCTGAATACATCTTACGTTAAGAAATGAATTTAAAAAATTATAGCAGAACACCGTATTACAAAGGAACACCATACGTGGTGCAGATCTGAATCGAAAGCTTTTCGGCTACAGTCGGGCCAAGCCGTAAGCATTCTGAGTATAAGGGTCTGCAAAGCATAATCGACGTTATATTCTTCTGCTAAGAGTGGTTCTACTACTGTCTCGAATGTACGCTCCTCAGCTGGTACTGTAACTAATTAATTGCAGTTTTGAAAATAAATGATCGATTTAAAAAAAACAATTACGAAAACTAACAGTTGCGCTAAAATTGAGATTCTAAAAACAAAAGTCGTAATAGAGCTTCTTTCCCACAATTCAAGAATAGTTTCTCATTTTTCATGTTTTCACGACTACATATTTGAGAGATGTAGTATGAGTTAACCATGCAGTAGAATTACATTTTTTTATCATTTCCAAGTGTTCCATGCAAGTAGCACCATACTCCATTAGCATACGCACAGTACCCTCATACATCTCCTAAATCATAATGCGGCATATAGAAAAATTTGCAGAATTTTACAAAAAGGATTGACTTTAGGAGAAGATGTGCACAATGTTGGCCAACCACCACTCGTAACAATATTACGTATAAAGCTGTTGTTTTCCACCGTCTCTTCCGGAATATGGGGAAATCTGTAACTACGAAAATAAAGATAACATTCGTGCAATAAGTAAATCTTTCTGTTCAGCTATTAGAGGAGCGCTATTTTCCTAAAGCAACATACACAACGTAGTATCCAACAACCCTTGCAGGTGTTTCATTCCCCATTTTAAATATAATGCTACGTTTTTGAATACCGCGAAAGCAAGAATTTAGTATTGGACGGCATCCCTGAAATACATTTAGATCATCAGAGCTCGAAATATGTAAATGCAATAGCACTTACAAATGTTCCCATTGAAATGTGTCGTGCTGTGTTCAAAGCACATTTCGAGTCCGAATAGCATCGAAATAAAGCTCTTGACATTCTAACAACTATACAAATGAAATATAACGTAGGCACCTTTGTTTGACCGCCTGACAATATTTTAACTAACTTTTAACTAAAAATTATATAAAACAAAATGAAAATATCGGTATACGGCACATCTCCGCAAACCATTTACAAAAGATCTAGAAACACCAAATTTTATGTGCTCCAGCGAAAATGCATGACTCAAGAGCGAACTTGTGAGTATATAGGAGTAGTGAAGGAAAGCAGTGGAGGAGTTTTTGTGTTGCGTGGTAGAAGAGAATTACTGGGTATATTATGGAATGAATATGAGACCGCTCCAGAGCAAAGTATAGGTAGTTTGAGTACAATGGTTTTTATGAGATATGACACCTATGTTATGTGGTTAGCGTTTGTACTTCTTAAGCGAATGTGTTCGATTTTGATGGTAAACCGTGGTATATGATTATTGTGGGTCTCGAACAGTAGGTAATATTTAATACTTTAACATACTTTATATTTGCTGCAAATTGGTTGCATTATTTCAGGACGGAAACCAGGACAAATTTCCTATTGTTTGTATCACTTGTTCTTTCAATTTGGTAGCTTTGTAGCTTATTATCAATTACTTCTAATCAAAGTTGAACTGTGTTGTTTCCAATATTAGCGCAACTATCTCAAGAAACAATTAGTTAGACATTACTTGGAGTGGACGCAATTTTAAAGCAACAACTCCACTGTCGTATGTCTACGAAATGGCAGTGCTATTATCTATTTGTATATCTTCCAAGAATAACTATAATGTCTAGTCAAGCGTTTTATTTTTTCGAAGTCAAAATTCCAATTATTCTTTGTACCGCCAGTATTTTATCTTCACCGATGGACGTCCGGTATTCTTTCACCCAGATACGACAGGAATTCCAGTCACAAGATTTGTGGCGCATTACAGTCCACTAGTATAAGTGTTCTATCTGGTCGATCCCTGTATTCAACGTAGGTTGCATAATAATTGTTGATGTTGTTCATATATTCAATTGCACATTATAATTATCCCGCTAGCATTTTTCTATTAAGTTACATTTTTCTTCAGTTCTTCTTCGGATGATCTTAAGGCTGCAATCGCCAGCGATAGTTTTAGAATGAGCGATCTTCTGTATAAAACTGTTCTGTGTTCATATAGATCGTTGTAATCCTATAGTCATCGTCATCCGATGTAGAAGCTGATATGAAGAATACTTAATGCTTTTAATGCTGTTATTGAACATTGCTCTCAGATATTAAACGTAAAATTCGCTCTGGTTGCATTGCAAAATAGTTGGTAATAATGGCCAATTGTATATTAATGTATATTAGTGAGTACATAGATGCAATCGACAACCTTTGTCACATTTTCTAAAGAGTAGTATTCTGGTGTTGTAAACCGATAAGATGTGGATTCTTCTCTTTCCCATCTTCTAATGATTTCTTGAACGTATTTAAACAGCAACTCTGTAGTAGAGTATACTACTGATAGTGTTGGGCGTTGTGCTCATATATTGCTTCTTTTACGCTTAAGCAGCTTATTTGAATCCTATGATTTTCGCATCTATTTCTTGATCGTCCCATCTAGCTTCCATATCGGCGGGTTTTCAAGATATGGAAAAGAGAATTTGTTCCTTATTATCTTTGTGTTCTGCAATTTTTTCCTGGCGGTTTTCTTGTCCCATCTAGCCGGGTTTTATATCTGCGATTAGTTTGTCAGTCTATTCCAAAGTGTGCAGATAGCGTTTCATTAGATGCGGTCAGTAATCCTTACTCCACTTTACTTCATCTGCTTTCTAGGCGTTCGTATGTACTCCATTTCAGGACAAATACAAAGTTGCTTCTTTTTTGCGATATAACCACGATGCACCCTCTGTGGTCGCGCCTCACATCCATCTTAATAATGGACAAGACATTTTCAAACAGTGAGCATCGCATGGATAAAATAACGGCAAGTTTCCAATGAGTCCTTAGTTTCCAGGGTCTTTGTCGGCATCGTCACAGATCAGCTCACTGGTTTTTACTGTGTGAGCAAACACTTCGACTGAAGGAAACCAACCAACTATAGTCATGTGACATTTTCTCAATAGTTTTTTCAAACTGGCTTTGATGCGTATGGTACAGATTTATGGATTTATGAGTATGTGAATTTATACTTAATATTAGATGTTTTTGAGTTTCTATTCAGATAAATAGACGGCTTGATTATGAACTTGAGGTAATTTTCACAGTAGTCCTTGAAGAACTAAAGCATCCATTCTTAATAAAGTCTATTCTTTTTCGATAGTCTTTCTTGATGTGAAGAAAATTGATTCGATATAGGTTAAATTTGACGATTATTATTTAGTTAACCCTATCAAGTCATAAATTTATGAGCAAGCCTTTTACAATACCAGTTCATATTGTATTGAGAATCATCCTACTAAATATAATTCTATTCTTTGAGTCAGCTATTACTTTGTTATTTCTGCTTGAAATGCTTTTGGATCATGAAACTTCGTCTGCTACCCATCCATGCCTATCAGTGTGAATGTAAAATTCTGTTGTTCTATTATTTCCACTTTGTATCCCCTGCCTCATTCATGGTTATGTCTAAGATATATTTGGATTAATGCTATATTAAAGTTAAAGAAGTTTCGAGTCATTAATTTTTGGTCATAAGCTGAATACTGAATATACAGTGTAGTTCATGTTCCGTTGTGCTGTTGACTTTCAGATATATGTTAAAAATCATAATGGATGTTAAC
>KN716300.1:222494-240335 GCA_000816705.1 Dictyocaulus viviparus | reverse complement strand
AATAGTTCCAAGATTGCTTAGCAAAAATAATGCCAGTCAGAATTTATATATTTAAACCCTTGTTGTAGTAAATGTACGATGTTTACGACACCAATAGCGATTGCTAGTTACAGCGTTTTCATTCACGTGATATGTACCCAGTAAGCGATGAGAGATGCTGGACGCGTTCCAGCTTTTAATACGCCCCTCTATGTCCGTTTTTTATTGATTAAAAGCAAGCGCCTTCGGCAATAAGAGCCGCAACTATTTAAATTTTATAAATTCATACCTACCTTTTTATAATGTCATGAGTTATGTAGCATATTCTTAATTGTTCGCTTTCAGTGTTTTTGGACATACTAGTGTTTTTATATGAATGTTCGCTATTAGTGGTATTGAAATCTAACTGAAAATGTGTCTCGCGTCCTCTTTCTGGATATTATTTTCCTTTAGATGTAATCAACTTTTTTGACCCAGTTATATTAAAGACTGTTCATCGTAAGCGATTCATAATTTACACCGTTTCGCTAAATTTTCCTCAATGACATTTTTATAAATAAGTATTTTCTTCATTTTTTTCACTCACATTTTTGCTTGGCTAACGTGATTTCCGGATACCTCGAAAGGTATTTATTGTAGTTCAAATGTGTTAAGAAAGTCTCTTCATATAATTCCTTTATATAGGCAAGTTGAACGTAGCAGCAATGGTAGGTGATGTTGCGTCGTTGAACAAGGTCATTCTTTAGTTCGGTTCCGGACCTCGGCAAACCAAGCCATCGATCATGGTTAATACGACTTAATCATTATATTGCTGTGAGCTAACGCGAGAAATGTATGTTTTGTGTCAGCAAGTATTCTCATCGTCATATAAAAAAGTGACTGTTACATGAAGTATTTCGCCATTGAAACCTGTCATCCATTAATTACAATGCTTTGCTGTGTTCTGTATATGAAGACGTATCTGTATGTTTATATATACGAAATCGCTTTCACTTGAATGTGTACATAAGCCGTGCACCAGAGTGAAGGTACCCAATACTAGTCCAACTCTATACACTCTCTGTGAAAGCTACGCAGAGAAATTTGTAGTGCTTCAGTTTTTTGAGGTAACAAAGCTAACCAATGATGGGGAATTCGTTTGAGAAGCCTGTGTTCACAATTCGTTTTTGTTGAATTCGATTAAGTTCTCGTTAGAAATGTAGAGATAGTTTTATGCTTCTTTTATCAAGATCTACTTCACCACAGATACATCCATATTGCTTGTCACTTAAAAATCTGATTTTTGTTAGCATTGATATATTTTGGATTCTGAATTATATGTAACTACTGCTGAGAAGATGCGTTTTTTAGAGTTTTGAGAGGTGAAAAATATCGGTTTTTAGACAGCAGTTTTTATAACTCAATTTTTTCCCCATACATAGTGTTAATATTCTTAGCTGTTATAATTAGTTTTTTACTGTGCTTCGCAATTGTGTTACCACATACGTTTGTTTCCTTAACCAGCTAAGCCACAGTTCTCTTGGTACATTGAAAACTGGCAAGCAAGAAGTGTTGGTTTCTTGTATGTTAGCTACTTACTTGGTTGCATGGTTGTTTTCCTCCACTTTCATTTTCTGCGAATTATAAGCCAAATTTTTATTTGTTCTTTTATCAGGCATTTGTCGTCCATTAACGTAATTCTCCTTGTATTCTCCTTCTCTGTAATCCGCAATGCCGATCACAAAATTAATACGAACATTCCTTATTCTCCAACATTATCTTGATTATACTTTATAAAACTCAAGTCATCCAACTGTTCAATTTTTTTTACTATGATAAGCTTTCTTATATTTAATGCTTGATAAGTACTCCTGTATAGCCCTCTACGAGGTAGGTCCAGGATATGTTGTAAACGTCTCAGTTGCGATGCCAGGGTTAATGTATTCTCTGGTGTTATATAAGATATTTTTTGAGTGCTCGATGTGTATTTCGTGGAATCTTTAACATGGTTGAGGTGACCTGTTTTGGTTGCAGGTGTGTTTAGCTTAGAGAAAGCACGATGGGAACAGCAACGAGAACAGTAATTTTCAGACTTTTGTGGTGGTTTGCTAAGATTATTTTAAATGTTAGTGTTAAGGAACACTTTCCTTTAAGTATGTTATCTTTTCTTTCATTAAGTCAACGTTACTTTCACCATTACGAAGCGCTTGGTCTCAACATCAACTATGCATAAAAAAACAACATCGAAGAGAAGTTGGTAATAATATGCAATGTTAACCACTTTGTTCAAAATATTGTCCATCAGCAACTAATCACCGTTCACAATTCGAAACTTTATATTCGAATGAGTAGCATTTTATTTACTCATCATTACTTCAAAATCTCATATTTCTTGAAACGATGTTCTTTTTCTCATTAATTTATTTAGTTTTTAATAATATTTGTGGTAATCTGATTACTTCACTCTTGTGCAGTTGATTCTCTCAATGAAGTAGGTGTTTTGTTGAACACATAACCATTAACATCACTATGAGAGATACACTAAGCCGCGTGTTAAACAATATGTTGACAATTTTTCTCGGTGATAAGTGCTAACTTCGTGTCAAAAGTCAAACGAAAACGATATTGCTAGCCTAGAGAAATATGAAATGTTTTGTTAATATACTTACATTTATTTCGATAGTGTGTTTCATATTTCGTATATTTCAATAGTTTCTGCGAATTGACTCAGTATGATTTATGACTTATAGTTGATCAGAGATGTAACAACAACTGCTTGATATTTTTCATGTTTGTTAAGTAGTCTAAAATTTTATGTGTTAATGGTTGAAGCTAATAGATTCTCACATCTTAAGGAATTTGTTGTATGCCCACATCATTATCTCGCAGTCTCCTTCGCCAAAGGGCATGCGTAACCCGATCGATCTAGTTGTGTATTTCACGGCAGTTTGCCCATAGTTCAACCTTTTTGTTTTCGATAACGTTCTCTTCTTTCTTTGAATCAGTGCTTTTCAAATAATTTCAAAAGAATGTACTAATTTCAATGACTTGTACTAACTTTCAATTCCTACTTTCTCACACTGATTTGCTATTTCATAAATTTCCAAGTGCGATTTATCACGAATACATACGGATTTCTGTCGATTCTTGCTCATTACGCAGATTTATGGTAAATGTTGGGAGGAAATAAAAAAAAATCAGGAAACTGTTCGCGATTTGTTATGGAAACTTCGAGAATATTCTGCGTTCTACTTAGTACAGATGGCTTCAGTGATGCTGTCACTAGTTGTGTTGTGTGAAATGAGGCTGGTTCTTTTCCGTGGACAGGCCGTGCCCGCTCGCTCGTCTAGTAACCGAGTGCGCGGCTATTGATCGCTACCCACAACTGATTGTTGCATTTTACCTATGTAGAAACAAATTTGTTAGCTACTTGATGATATCAGAGTTTGAGGTAGTCAGCAATGTTACCACCGATTTAATTGCGTGAAGATGAGTGTTCGTTAATATCAATATGGTGCGATTGACAGTTCAATTAGCTACATTCGGTTAAATTGAAGGCTTTTATTTTAGGCTCGTTGATTTCAGAAGTAAGCTATTTTCTCAATCCTGTATTTTATCATCTTTCTCATTTCTTTTCTGTTGTTATGTTCTATTTCTTTAGATATGAACAATGAGTTATTGCACGTATCGAAATTCAAGGTTAGATTTTACTACTAGTAAGCTCTAGTGTGCACCCTTAATTTTTTCGCATGTTTTTTTGCCATGTTTTTTTTTTTAAATCCTGTTGTGAAAAACCGTCAGGATGGCGGTGTGTCATATTTATGAATTTATGATTATAAAAATTTTCGTATATAGCTGGAATTAAGCGGCCAATATTTGAACAAATTTATTGTCCACCGAATTATGAGAAGTTCCTAAGCTCAAGCATTTAGTCATTTGTATTTTAAATGTTAAAATATGAAAACGGGGTCATCTCGAACCAGTCGTCGAATTCCTTCTGACTGGATTGAAGTACTTGATGAAGCATATTACGCTTAACTGAAGAGCCAACATATATTAAGAGATATCGGTCTGCTTATTATTTGTGTAAAAAACAACGAATCAAACAGTTTTCGTAGACACGAAATTGTAGATTCTTCGTTGCTTAATAAACGTTATTATCTTTTAGCAGAACTGTGCAGTCAAATTCGTTGTGTGCAATCGATTTATGAAGATGACTATACTGTATATTTATTACTTACATTCATACCAAAAAATTGCAGTTTGCGTCAACTACTGATGTTTTCGCATCATATCTTGAGGGTCGCATTGGATTTTCTCTCTAGATTTTGTCCATATAGATGGGGTTCATGATTGTGAGCTTCCTAATTTAAAATTTTTAACCACTTATTCTAGTAGGGATACAATAAGCTTTTTCAAATTGCATGTTAGAGTGAATTAAGTTCAAACGTGTCATATACTTTGTGTTCGAAATCAAACAGTCTTTGAAAGGCTATTTGCAAGAAAAATTGAGTGTTGCTTAGTGATGACGAGTGGCGTTATGTAAATATGGGCTTTTCAACGTGGCTGAATTAATACGCAAACCTTTTTGGAAAGTAATAGAATACTAACAAATTCACACTGAATGACTACGAAAAGTAATTTTCGGGCCCGTGTGTATTCCATCATGATATGTGAACTTTGTCAAATTGAACGCATTATTAGAGTCATGCATTAGTATATGAAGAACTGATTCTTCAATAGGAATTTGAAGTTGATGTATGTATATTGTATTAATTATTTATTTGTAGGGTGTTTAATTATAGTGACTAATCTAACAATGGATATGTTATCGCGAATTCAGCTGTCGGATACCGACTATTTGAAAAGGCTTGCTTTAAAGAAGAAATCCGATAATCTCTGCCGTCTTGCTGCCATATTGGATCGAGCTGAGATTGTATTGGAACGATTTGAGCATGTATGTTGCTTTCCAAAATGTTCTCTCGAATGAGGCAAAAGTGCAGAGCCATTGTCATATATAAAATAAGACTAGTTACGATCTTGTGTGTATGTATATAATCAGATGTATAAGTTTCTCTGTGAAATATTTATGTATTAAAGTGTTTATTTCTCTAGTACTTTTCGTCGGACTCGTATAAGCGCACATTACCAGAAAAATTTAATCATGCATTGCTAGTTGATAATAAGGGAATGGAGGAATATGTTGTTTTGGACGATCGAGTCGCTTCCACCCAATTTCCTACGGGTTGTAGAATGTTTTACGGAAATACCAATGATTGTGCTGATTGATCTATCTCATCTCGATTTTTCAATAGTTGGTTCTTATGAATAGGTTCCCCTTCTTCCAAATTATGTTCATAGAAATATTTTCCACTTCCAGCTTGCTTACGGTTGTGTGAAAGTAACTGTCAATACGACATTGTGTCTTAATTGTTTTTTGTATTTTATATCTTACTATCCATCAAGGAAATTAGAATTATATGTCGATAGTATTGCAAAGTCAAAAGGATTTCTGTTCCTGTGATTTTTTTCACTCGAATGATTTTCAAACTTCTCAAAAGATTTGTAGTGTTCACTTCTAACGCTTTAAATAACATTTCTGAAATAAAGTATTCCTACATTGTGTTCATATCGTTTACCTTCCTATGCGCTCAACTCGCTCTATATTTCTATGTTAATGTTATTACTTGTGCTTAGAATTTTACTAGGATCAAACTTTTAGAGTAAGAATAGGGATTGGGTGAAATCCATTCTGTAATGTGTAAAATTGTTTTGAACTATTAGGTGTGTTTATTCAAGGAAGGAAAGTGATCTGCTCTTTTTTTTATATGAAATTTATGCAAAGGTTTTCTGATGGCTTTTTAACTGTCGATGATTACTTTGCATTAATTACGCGAATTTTCCTAATTATATTGGCTAGCATTGCAAAACAGTCATATGTAATCTCAGCTAAGCGGAGAAGGTTATCTAACGTTTTGTATCTGCTATCATGAGAACTGATTAGGTTTTGTGTTCCATGCTGTACAATCCATACTCTTTTTTTTTATCTAAGGCAAACGGAAATGATCTAGCCTGTGGTTGTGTTGATTTGAAGCGCAAATCTAATGCAGCGGTAATGTTCTGCAATTAAATCCTTATGAGAGTTGCTTCAACGGCTTGTTCATAGTTTACAGAGATTTTGACATTTTTTGATTAAGAGTGGCGCACTACTTCATATGAACACACGTGGTTCATTATTGCAATCTTCTTCTTAGTCAGAAATTGACTAGAATTTCTAAGAGCTGTGCTCTTATTTAGCAGATTAGGGAAGTTATTATGTTTTCTTTTGAAGTTTTACAACGTTGATCAAGTGGAATTTGCAGCATTCAACGACTGTTTGATATAATCTGATATTAGGTGAAGTTGTGCTCGTACGTGATGTCGCTTACTACTATTATAGTATGTAGTTTTAATAATAGACTGTAGTATTTTCATAGGTGATTCTGCGCAGAAATGACGACGCCTAGCAGAAGACGACTTATGCGTGATTTCAAAAAGCTTCAAGTTTGTTCTAATGTTTTATTCTTTTTAATCTTAGTTTATTTCTTGTCTAGTTTTTGACCTTTTATTATTTTTTTCACATATTGTTCTTGCGATTAGCTTGGCGTGTGTCTGGTCACAAAACTGTTTTTTTGTGCTTCATTGACACGACGTGTATTTGTGACACTTTAGGAAGATCCGCCTGCTGGTGTTTCTGGTGCACCAACTGAAGATAACATTCTTGCGTGGGAGGCAATCATTTTTGGTCCTCAAGATACACCTTTCGAAGATGGCACTTTTAAAGTAGCATTTACAAGTTTTATTTCCGCTTTAATTCTCGTTGAGACTTTGCATAGGTAAATCATGAGATTTTAAGCTATCATTGGAGTTCACTGAAGAGTATCCTAACAAGCCTCCTACTGTCAAATTTATTTCGAAAATGTTCCATCCTAACGTTTATGCAGATGGCTCCATTTGTTTGGACATATTACAGGTCTAATTACTTTCTGTATATTTTTGAATTACGCATATTTTGGTCCGTAAATGCTATGCCATAGTTGATGCACATCTTTCAGAACCGTTGGTCACCGACTTATGACGTCGCAGCAATTTTAACATCAATCCAATCACTGCTAGATGAACCGAATCCAAATTCACCCGCGAACTCTCATGCAGCACAATTGTATCAAGAAAACCGTCGTGAGTACGAGAAGCGTGTGCAGCAGATTGTTGAACAGGTGATCTTTTAGCTATTACATACATGATTAAGTCCTTATTATGTACTATAATGACGATATAATATATCTATATATATTTAATCGCTATTGAATACCATATGCTAGTTTTTGTAGAAATCAATCAATGCAAGACATTGATTAATTCAATCATTTCTGAATTAATTTGTATTCATAGTCGTGGTTGAACTTTGGAGAAAACGAAGGTGATATGGAAGTGAAGGATGGTAATGAAGATACGGGAAACAACGATGAGATGCCATCAGCTAGTGGATCAAACTGATTCGACGACATTCATCTTTGAAAAGATTTATTATTTTCCCTTTTCCAAAGCTATTCTTTTTGTCCACCACACTCTTCCCTTCACAAGTTCTCATCAGCTCTACCTTTCTAAATGTTGCGAAAATTACGGTTTAGGGTGTTCGTTGTCCATCCATTTAGACGTTCAACAAACATACCCCTTTTTTCTCTTAGTCAAGTATGTTTTTAAGTTGTCTTCAGTTGTATTTCGTTTGTGTATCGAGCTCTTCATATTTTCATGTAGTCCATTACACTAGGCAGTGCCAATTTTCTATTTAAGTTTACAACAACGATAACGTGAAGCATTCTTTAAAAACATCATTGATGAGATTATTGTGAGTGGCCGATGAGGCTTCTATCGTAATCATCTCCGTATTTCATACAATTCTTCTGCCATTTCATTTATAGGTACGTAAAGGTCTCTTACAGCGCGTATTTGAAGTGTTCGTCAACTGAAAAGCTAATTTGAGACATATGCAGTGCGCGTCATCATTTGACTAGGGAATGGGACACTTGGTTGCTATTAGTTGGCGCAAATTCCTTTGTCAGTGAGTGACAAAAAATCTACTTCAATGATATTGCGCGCTATGGGTTATTGGGAGAACAGAGATATTCTGAAGTGCTACTACTTTTTAGCTGTAGCGTTTTAGGATATGACTTTGTAATTTCTAGTTTCTTTGTCTCTGCATTTACGGCGCCTTATTTCATCCTATATTTGTGATCACAGCCGTATTAATCTTGCGCTTTATGCTGCGTGTAATATTTCATTCAGTTCTTACCAGTGTACATAGTGCCGGTTAATGTGTAGATTATTCCTGTCCAAATTATTT
The DNA here is from genome assembly GCA_000816705.1 of Dictyocaulus viviparus. Lineage (NCBI taxonomy): Eukaryota > Metazoa > Nematoda > Chromadorea > Rhabditida > Metastrongylidae > Dictyocaulus > Dictyocaulus viviparus. The sequence goes on along the minus strand of KN716300.1, from coordinate 231,994 downwards.
TCTATTCAGATATCTCGCGTTCTCAATTTTGCTACAGCTTTTAGGACTTGCGATTACATGGAAGCCGCCTGATTTTATTATCACGTCTTTGCTAAACGTTAAGCTCTCCTAAGAAGCACTTGACAACCATTTATTTTTGTAGCAGTTTATGTTATTGATTATATACATACAATAAAAAAAGCGTCACTATCAAAAATTGTCGACGCATTGATGTTTTCTTCGTCATTTTCTGCTTACTAAATACCAAATGTCTCGCCCATAACCAGCTTATTTCATCCCCAAGTGCAAGTCAGATGTTATACAATGCGTGATGAGATTATTGTGATGAATAAAGAGTTGGTTTAATTGCGTTCGTGATGTAACTGAGTTGTTCATAAGTATAATATATACCTGAAAAATTACAAAAGTAGCTGATAGTTTTATGTTTTAGTATCGAGGGGTCAGTTTTTACAATCAAGTCTTAAAATATGTTAGTAATCATTACAAAGCGTCAGTTTCATTATTTGTCACTTATTTGAGTAGCAATGTTTGGACATGCTAAGGATGTGTTAGGTTCCACAATTACATATTCAGGTTACGGGGTCTGAGTGTGACCAATCGAACCTAGAGCGCATTTTCCTTGATGAGATTAGTTTTTGTATTTGGTGCTTTGGTGTATATATCAAGTGCGTAGTTTGTCTAACTAGTCTATCTTCGATTAGATCGTAAGAGTTTCTCTCCGTATTTGTGTGATGAATTAGTTAAGTGTGCATCTTTCGACGTAAACTTCGAAGGTAAAATCTCTCAAGATTCTGGACAGCGAAAGCAAAAGGGATTATGGCGCACAATTTCCGAAAAAATCTGATTTCGAAGTGCATTCGTGATTGCGGAACGGGGGAGTTCGATGCTGATTTGCTGAATGAGGTTAGGAGCAGAGTTTATCTATTGAAGTTAAACAAACATTCTAAAAGTTTTTTTTTTACTGTGATTGATTTGCTGTTGTACATATCAGGAGTGCAGTGATTTTGAGGTTTGTCATCGGGCGGGTAGTCTTTCCAAATTTTTATATGTAGTTTATGTTTTCATATCTAAAAATAATAGTAGTGTGGCTATAATGAAACAGTTCAGTCTAGCCTTCTGTGATGAACTACTGACGTGAAATCTCGAATAAGTTCAGGATTTAAGTAATTTAACACTTAAAATGCAAAGTTATTGTTGATTTTGTAGAGACATTCTAGCATCATAATACTACCAGCTCTAGGTTATTTCTACTTTCTTTGCTTTTTGTCTGTATTAGATTTTATATATCTGTTTACACTTTATTTTCAGGTAATTAATGGGACGTCAGACATTGACATTGTTCGTTTGCGCACCTACGCTTGGCGTCATACCATTCCCAGCATGCATCGTGTCCAAATGTACAAGTACATGCTAGGAATCAGTGGTGCGTATCCTGAAACACGTGGAATTGTTGAACAGCACAGAAGAGACGAGGTCTCCTACCGTAAACCGCTTTTTATTCAAATTTTCGATCAGCACGGAAGAGTAATACCTATGTTTTAGGAGTCTTTAGAAGCTAATGTTATGATTAATACATTATGATCCTTTTTGTTGAAATTATCTGCAGTTTGAGAACATGATCACGCAAATAGAACCGAGGCTCAATAGATGTGTGACATAAGTAGGTGCAGTAGCTTTGTCGAAGTCGTGTTTTCCCACAACATCTTTCGACCTTTTGATTATAAATATTTGAGGTTTTTAGCCATTTTATGTCATTAAATAGAGCGAACTGTGTGTATCGTCCATTTTAGGCCTTAGTACTTCTCCGATGTCTAAAAACAACTCGTTCCACCGATTATCGAAACGATGGTAAAAGTGCAGAGCCTGAACCAACTAGCAGTGATGTCGTGAAGATGATTCTTTTGGCTAGCAATCACTTGTCAAAAGCTTTCGCACAAAGTTTACAATACATCGTTATTTCAGCTGTGAGTCTTCCGTTGTTGTCGGATTGTGATAAAGCTCACTTTGTTAGGATAGTTAGGAAATACTGATCTGCTCAGTATGATTTTCAGTGTACAAAATTGCAAGTAAACGAGTAGTCAATACATACGTATACTTAAGTATAAGTTTATAGTTAACCAAACAGTAGCTAGAAACCAATTCCACCCTAATGTTAGATTATATTAAGAAATCGCCTGGTTTCGTGATAATGAACATATAAGAACCATCATTCCGTACCATAGGGATAAGATATACAAATTATTCAAACGGACTTACAGAATCTTTTTTTAAGCCAAAAGATATATTCTTTTGAGATAGTGCGGCAAGTATGGATAGTATGTCGATGTGACTGGGTCGATCGTTTTTGCATTGCAAGATCTGTCTATTCAATAATTAGTGAAATGTTTGATGAACGTACTGTACGAAGCACGATTAAAGAGGCAAGATATTGTCGTCGATTTTATGAACGTTCACATGCTTCCTCTTCAGTCGTTTACTAAACAATTGTGAAGTTTTGCTCTAGGTTTATTCTGTATAGCATCCATTCTTTAGCTATTATTTAAGTAATCTCGTATTTTTCATCATGAGAGGTGACTACTACATTGATATTTATGCAGAGTTCGAATAGAAATGAATTTCTAATTAATACCACTTGAATTATATCTAGGTTTTAGAAATTTAGTTTCTAGATCTATCAGGAAGTAAATGGTTTGGATACATCATTAAAGCAGATTGCTGCAATTGATGTGGAGATTTGGTTGAAGACAGGTTGTTGTGCGCTCCTCCGATCAGAAAGAGCAATGCAAAGGTAATTCGCTAAAGAATTTTTCTTTTAGAAAAAAGATATATAATATATAATGCATAACAATATGCTACATTATAGGGTTATGGACAAATTGTGCACTGGAATAAATATCGTACCCTTAGCGAAAGCAATAGCCAGTGATTATTTACAGAGCGCTGATAATTATCTCGGCCACGGGTTAATGGTGATTCGTACTTGATCTTTGCATAAAAATTTCATTTACGTTCTTAGATGTATATATATGAAGACATATTTACTTGGATTGAAGTAGTATTGTCTACTTTAGGATCCTGGTATCATCACAATGACTGAAGATGGTGAACTCCGTATGGTAAACAAAGCCATAGAATCGGTACTATACGACACAATGCAGAAGAAACCAGCAAGAGTATCAGAAAACAAGTCAAGAAGTCATAGTTGAAATATTTCAGGTGTAGGATACTTTATTTATGTACAACATTTGTATATAAGTGTTGTGAACTATTACATTGCATTAAATAAATATGACGGCATTTGAAACGAAGATTTCTTATGGAGTTATGATTCTAGGTAAAGCACATTAACTTCCATTCTGCCCTGGATTTCATCTGATAGGCTTTATTTGCAACATAGGGGTGGTGTCATGGCGACACACCGGGCCCATATCAGTTCGCGCCCCTCAGGCCAACCAAGTCCGCCATTCCTCCGAGTATGTAAGTGGGTACCAAAGAAATATGGGTGAGATTATTAGCACTGACTTGGTGAAGAATCGCCTTCTACCAAAGAAGAAGAAACCAAAAGAAGAAGAAGAAACTCAAAGAGAAAACTGAAGAACCAAAACTCAAGGCTCGCCTTCAACCACCTCCATGATATCACGTTGAACACAAATGCTTAGACGCATCCCGCCACAACAACGCAATGCTGGTTATTATTTTATTATTATCTGTTTAGTTAGTATTAGATAGCATTTTAGTTGTATTTTAATCGTATACTGTAGTAACTAATTAGTGTTAGGTATTACTACTTTTTACAAAAATCGCGACATATTGAAATGATCAGCGTCACAAGGATTTCGTCCCATGGTATACACCCTAGGTTAGCCATTTTATCGTTTTCTGAACGATTAATGAATACAGCACTAAATACGAATTACGTCATTAGATTCTCTTTATATAAGACACATATCTTTCTCACACTGAGATCATTTAAAGTGAAGTAAATAATGTGTACAGGAAAATTCAAAAGCTTGGAATTTTAGAAAACGTAGAATGGAAAAGTGGACAGAACCATCAGATAAACTGCCAGGGTGGTGTGAATTATAGAAGAAAATCGTCGAATTCAATTGTCGTCGTATTCAATCGGTTCATCACAGTCGGCAAAGCTAAACGTGATTGGATTTCCGTCCTTATCCAGCTGCAATAATTGTAGTACTGTAAGCTTTTGTAGCCTTAACAAAGAACCTTACATGAGGAAAAGTATCTACCTTAACTGGAACATCAAGATCGATAGGTCCTACAGCTCTGCTCATTTCATCTCGTTCTTCATCTGTTAAACTGGATCTAATATGCAAGAACTCAATTTTACGAAGCAGTTCTTCAGCATCATGCTGGAACGAAAATACTAGGCAAAATTCATGAATAATTAATGAGTTTATTACCTACTTTTACTTCCAAATTCTGTGTACTTGAAATGAATTGATTGACAACCGCTGCAAAGTCACGGTAGATTATCTCGTCTTCCAAAAACTGTGCAAAATATGCCAAAGCATCACGCATCTGCAAACATGTGTTTCACGTGTCATGCATTCGGCAATCATGATATACTAAATAGAAAAGGCTTGTTTCTCAAATTCTGCATGAAAGAATTAAGAGGTTGTCATAAAGGATTAAGGAAATTCGCGAAATAAGTGCGTAAATGAATACTCGACACAAAAAATAACAGAAGAGCATATAAACGCTAAATCATAAGTGAGAAATATCCAAACATCCACTTTGTAAAACGACGTTTCCGATAAAGGAAGTTGAGAAATGAAGTATGAGAAGTAATACGCTATATGTTTGTTGTGCTCTGTAGCTTCACCGCTGAAAATCTTCTAATTAATAACTAGATTATGATGAAAAAATAACGAGTTTCACATTTGCGAAAAACTATTGGTCAAAAGACTACCTAGTACAAAACTGAAATCGCTGACACATTTTTTCGACAACGATGTCCAGCGGCTTGTCGTCAATCATAGGAAGCAGACGTCTAGATTTCATCACGTTCAGATTACACATAGAAAAAGTTATTTATAGAAAAACTTCAAACCTAACAAGATATTTAAATGCACTCAATGGGACTTGCTCTTCCCATCGACAAATACGGCATATAAGGTCAGGGAGAACGTTTACGAGTAGGTTACCCTGGAAATGAATTTAAAGATAGCACGATATGTTAGACAATTGTGAGATGCATAGTAAACTGTCATATTATAACGAGTTGCAATGTAAGAATTTAATTATTAAATGGAAGAAGCACCAGCCTTTCGAGAGAGCTCTCGAAAAAGTGATGTAGCTAATGCGGCTACTTCTCTTTCATCATTCTCATCATCCTCATTATTAGCATCGGCTCGCTTTCTATTTAATAGACAAAGCGCTGTATCGGACAAAGTTCCTCTGGGCTGAAGCAATATAAGTGATGTATATTAGGAACAATAAATATTCACTCAGTAAATGAAAATCTTCAATTCTATCGTTTCATAAGGCAGGCTTACCTTTAAAACATCATGAGTGAGCAGATATTTGAGATATAGAAGCGCTGTTATACGAACACAAGGGTCCGCATCCATTGGCCTTAACTAGAAGCAATAAACGAAAAACGTGACACTTTGAAGAACTGATACTTTACATTTCAAAAAGGAAAAGGCATTTATTTTCCAGCATAGCAGGAAAACGATGCATGATGTCAACACCGGCAGCCAATAAGTATTCCTTCATATTAGGATCAGGATGGCAACAAATAAATGTGAAAAGTGTGGGACTTGCTCTTTCAGTGAGTTGGGGGCTGAACACAATTGGTTAATCACTCAAAGATGAATATATTACTAAAGACGTATGCAATAAAAATGTACCAAATAAAAAGGAATTTGGAAAAAGCTCTTAAAGCTGCATCGCGAATACCGTCAGGAATGCCGGGACATCGAATAAAGAACACAACCAAAGAGAGAGATTGTCCCACAATACCACTTTTATGAAGCAAGCGTGTTTGAAGCAACGCCTGTGTCCTCGTCCGAATAAGTTCTTCAGTTGAAGGACCTTAATAATACGAAACTTGAAATAAATTATATCGTTTCACTGCTTATATACCGTGGAACTAACGATTTGAATCATCCTCCCCCAACTCATCAGCCTGATCCGACAGCTTTTCTAAATCAGGACTGAGCTCAGGTGACGTAGCAATATCGTTGCCCTCTGTTTTCAATTTTGCAATTGAAGACACTGTCCTTGCAAACAGTCCTTCTCGGTAAGCGAAATCCATCTCAACGGCAGAATGTTCTTTATTATAATCAGCATAAGGTTCAATAACATCCTCGAGTTCCTACAGAACAACCAATTTATCAGCACAAATTGTATATACATACAGATATGTAGTGTCCAAAGCCAACAAACCTCTGCAGCTTTTTCATCCAAACTCATTGCACGTTCTAAGAGTTTTGGAAAATAATTGTCAATATAAACCAAAATACCTTCTATAACCTAAAAATAAAGCATTTATCAAACTTTGGAGCAAAAGGAAGAAAAAATGGCGTCTCGATTACTAACCTCACCAATCAACATCAAAAGTCGTTCCGTCGTTCTTTGCCATGTTATGTTCCAGTATTCACTATAATATGAAGGATTGAAGAGAACCATAAGAAACAGTACTGAATACATCCGTAAATAGATCTATTAAAGATCACGAGCGATCAATATTAAATATATAACCCTAAAACAAAAATAATACCTTCGAGCGCTGGCATATTCCTTAGTAATAGTTCCCCAAGGTCCCTTTTTAAAAAGCACTAACAACTGAGCGGATCGATGGGCGTACCACATAGCCTTCAAGTGCAGAAAATTAATCATAATTTCCCAACATCCAATTCAAAAATCTTCTCCTTAACAAAAAACGCAATGAGATTTTATCTTTACCGCAAAAAACACCGTTATTGTTAACTTCAAGTGTATAACAGAAACCCTACCTTCACTACTGCTAATTTCACTCAAAATGGACAAGATTTTTATCGAAACATTTCGTACTGATACCTTTCCGACGATCCTCGATATAATGTAGTCAACATCGGCTGACAATGCAAAAATTGCTTTAACGCAGTTGCGCATACTGTTGTACCAGTACTGTGATTCAACTGTGAAATCGTCCGATAATATCACTTAAATAGTTAGGAGAAGTGTTTGCGAACAAGTTCTAAGAAAAAATACTTACAAGAGGGTTTACCTCTGAATAAAAAATTTTCTATGTCTGGAAACAGTGAGTCTATGGCGCGTAAGTGATATAAATATGCCTCGTCATCCTGATCAATTGAATTCTGAAAAAAAAACTCGTAATATTACCTACGTTCTACTTTAATCAATAACGAAAACAAGTTTCTGATTGATTGGTATGTTTGTTCTTCAGTTTCATGGTATTCACCTCGCTTGAAGGAACAAGATATGATATAGCAAGTAGAGCTTCACACGCAACCAACACGTCAGAAGAGCGCAAGCATTTCTGGAAATCTCGAAGATATTCCCTCATTCCTCGTGGGTCAACTCTATGACGGAAAGATTTAGAAAACGAAACGAGCGAGAGCTTTAATTTATGAATTACTACTTACAGTTCATATATAAAAAACGTATTAATAATTATTTCAAACGGATAACTCCCAAGTCAAACAATTTTTCCTACTTTCAAAGTCTCATGTCCAGATAAATTACATAAACTATGTCTACTCCCCTAGAATTCTTATAAAAAGCTTAATTTTCCTCACGTTCATTTCTCCAAATATTTGAAACTCATATTTTTTTTGTAAAAGAACACGTAACAAGATGCACATTGCATTTTCACCACTTGATTTGAAATGTCATGGTCTTATAGCATAACTTGGATAATATTCAAAAACTTATTGCGGTACTAAGGATTTCATTGTAATGGTGTAAAGAACAGTCATAAGAATTATGATTAGAACGGTCATAAGACTTATTCATTGGATAAAATTAAAAATAATCAGCCTACTAAGTTAAACTAAATATTAAAAAAATCATGACAGATATAAAAAACAAAAAACGACTTCTACAAAACACGAATGTAAATATCGACCTTGAAAAGAGCGCTAATACGACCATTGCTGGGTACTGGCAGAAAGAGTGAGGTACTTCGATAACAATCTGAAGCCCATTATAATAACAAAAGCGGTCAACTATTAAAGTAACGGTGACCAAACCTTCATAAGATGATGGACAAGTCCGATTGGAAACTTGTTGCGACTGAACGCTAGATACAGGAGTTCATTTAGAGCAAAGCGGTCTTTCTCAAAATATAAATGCATTAAACAGAAAAAAAGTAGCTCAATGTTCTCTAGAATTGATAATTGATTCGAAGTATTAGGTAAGAAATGAAATGAGCTTGCTCTGTGCAAAATCTTCGAAAGATAATGAAACACGGAATCTATAAAAACAAGAGATATTCAAAAAATAAACTGATTCAAATATAAAGAAAAAGCTTAGTGTACCATGTCCGGATCGCTCAATTTCAATATTAATCCGTTGGCAGTCTCAACTATATCAATATCCCCTTTGCTGCAAAAGTAGTACTATACATAGATGGTATGACCAAGTAAAGCACTAGTCAAAGTATACACAGATACACCAGACACCACAGACGCAAAATTACCTGTCTTTTTTCAAAAACAATATCAAAACTGTATTTAGTACTTCCGTGGACAAGGCAGCATTTCCTAAGCTGTACATGTCATAAAGAGCACTTGCCGAATTCCTAGTAATAACTAAATACAATACTGAAGTTGAAGTTCGAAAACATACAGAACCGCAGAAAAAATATAATCTAAAAACCTTATTTGAAATCGTTCGCATGTCGCACAAAACGTCACAGCGTAGTTAATGTCCGCGAAGTCGTTCTGCTTCAATGCTTCGATCAAAATAGGAAACATCATTGCCATTTGTTCAGCGAATAAAAGTTTTTCCTGTAACAGAAAAAAAAACATCTGGAATAGATAAAAAAAATTGATACAGCGAAAATCTATTTGAAAACAGTAAAATGCCGTACTTGCGTAACACGAAGTGCGTGCTCGACTAGATCCATATTTTCTTCGTAAGCCACCTCCATTTCCTGAAGTAACTCTTCACCAAAAGAATCTCCTATACGGCTTATGTGTATCGATACATAATACCTTTGGAATTCACGAACCAACGCATCTATTAGTTGCTTTCTTGGTAAATCTCTTCAAATGAATATGAAAGTCATGATTAAAATATGTAACAAAAAATGATGAACTCACTTATTAATGTTCTTAAATTTTCCAACATAATAAAGTTTTACTAAAGCGCATAGTGCATCTCTCATTGAAATTTCAATCACATCTACCAAAATAGTGATAAGACTGAAAAAAGAGTGAATTATGAACCAGTAATAAAATCAACCATACAAGGAAAACGTTCTTTGTAGTTCTTAATTATGTAATTAATAGTACATCTATCAAATATGC
>KN716300.1:192775-215324 GCA_000816705.1 Dictyocaulus viviparus | reverse complement strand
GTTAAAGTAAATTGTTTTTTTTTCCACAAGATTGTTTTGTTGGAAACCGGTAAAGGGTTTGAATTACCTAAACCCTTTCGGTTCCAACTTATTATTATTATTAGAGCTTCATTTTATTAAAGCTACTTAGACTGTTTGTATTCAAATTTTGATCTATGCATTCACGATAAAACGCTTCAGGCGTTTTCTTTCTAGAGCAAATTTTTTGTCTCACTAATCGTTAATTATAGTGTTCAAAAATTTCAACAAAGAAGCGAGATTTCAACGTGAATATACAGTTTATTTCGAATCGTTTTGATTAAATATGAATGCGTTAATGAGTAATAAATGCTTAATGTATTGTATTAATTAGTAAAATTTTAGTGCTTCAAATGTATAAACGTTATCGATTGTTCGATCAGTTTGTTATCAATTTGTTACAAATTCGTCTTGTTGTTCTTTTTCTTTTTTTATCAACAATTGCCGTTCATATCATAAAATTCTCTGTTGTGTTTGTCGATCGATAAGGAAAATATCAATACAAAAAAAAATCCAAAATTCAAGAGAAATTCTAGAAGTTTCGCGAAACGTCCAGACGCTTCACCACTTATTTCGTCACGATCGCGCTCTGATCGATATGAAAGCTTAAAATTTATATAGTGCTACCATTAATAAATACTTTATTTGAAAAACAAAATAAACAAGTTCTTGTTTTTTTCTTTTCGATTCTGATCATTTTATCTATTCGTACGACTATAAAAGTATACGGTAATCTGTTATTGCTTATAGTTTCTATTATGAGGTTAAAAACAACAGTGCAAAGAACACAGTTTTTTTTCCCTCAAGAAATATTAGCAGTGTTATCAGATTTGCACTGTTATCTATTTGCTTAACCCTCACTGAATAGAATCGCATCACCTTGTACAAATTAACTTATTACATTTTACTGTTCTATCTGAATGATTAAAGGATATCTAGTGAGTTGGTCAAATATTACTATCTACTAATTTTGACTGTAGATCCGTAATATTTGACCGACTCTCTATCAATATCTGCTTTTTCAGTTCGCTTTAATGGTAACTGTAACCGTAATAGTTCTGTAACTCATTGAACTCATTACCTATACCTTATAGTAGTGTTTACGCTGCAACTCTTTTCACTCGTTATTACAAACCTCTGTGATTACTACAATGCTTTTTGACCATGAAGTGCTTCTCATTATCAGACCGTTACTTGAAAATCTTTTAAGGCTATCTTTTCTAATCAACATGAGAAGTTTTTCTTTGTAGATTTTTTATGTATTGCGATTAGAATGAGAAGGAAAACAAAAAATTTACATATTACAGTAAACGCATTTTGAAAAAATTGATTTTCTTCCTCAAGATATTTTAAAGCAGTGGTTTATTAGAGAATTTGGACATTATGTATTCATAATATTATCATAACAGTATTCATTGAAATTTTAAGTTATTCTTATGGAACACGAAAGAAATATTTTAACTACAGTATCCCAGACAACAACATAACGATTTCCCTCACCAGTGAAACATCTTAATGTTCTTAGACATCTGGAAAGAAAAAAAAACGATTCTAAAACGTCTTCTGAGTCAAACAGCCGACATTTGCATAACACCATCCTCTTTGTTTGTCGGAATAGTAGTGTTTTTCATTCCTTCGCTATTACGAATATCCTGAAAATAGTGGATTACGATGGTTAACAAGTATATTTTTCTTTGAAAACTTTTCTTCAAAATAATCTACGCACCACTTTGATAGTTTCGTCGTCGTAGTCAATTCCCTGAAAAAAACTCTTCAATTCCTCTACCAATTATGATAGGTTTTGTTGGTTTGTTCTAAGATTCTTAATGATGCAGAATGAGTCACAAAACTCTGAACTTCATACAGGACTCGAACCCGCATCTACAGATGAGTCATGCTTATCCATTACACTACCGAGGTCCATATTCTACGACTACTCAAAACTTCACTTATGCTAGATGGATATCTTATCACCACTCGTCCGTTAACGGGTACGATCCTGTGAACCGATATTGGCATCGCATCCAATTAGGCTGATAAGTACAAGACAATCCTATGTATAGTCTCTCCTAACCAGGTCCTCGATCTACGATCACTTTATGAACTCCGAGTCACTAAGTTATGTGTTATAAAGACTGTTTACTATCTACTAAGCCTCTATGGTTAGAAGCTTAAATTAAGATAATAAGATAAGATAATTGTTGGCATGGGGGCGCAGTGGCTCAGTGGTGAAGGTGCCGCAGTGGCACGCCGGCCCGAATCAGTTCGCGGCCGCCCCCCAGGCCTACCAAGCCCGCCATCCCTCCGGGGTCGGTAAATTGGTACCAGAGGAGTCTGGGTAAGATAACTGGCACTGACTTGGTGAAGAGTGATCAACTCAAGTCACTGTATAGAGACGAGGTACGCATTCAACCACCTTCCACGATATCGCCACGCTATAGACGAATGCGTGGGGACGCAGTGGCTCAGTGGTGGAGGTGGCACAGTGACACGCCGTCCGATTCAGTTCGTGGCCGCCCCCCAGGCCTACCAAGCCCGCCATCCCTCCGGGGTCGGTAAATTGGTACCAGAGGAGTCTGGGTAAGATAACTGGCACTGACTTGGTGAAGAGTGATCAACTCAAGTCACTGTATAGACCAGGCGCGCATTCAACCACCTCCACGATATCACGTTGAACATGAGTGCGGGGGCGCACTCCACCACAAGGGATTGATCAACGCCAAAAATTATCTTATCTTATCTAAATTGTTGGCGTTGATCAATCCCTTGTGGTGGAGTGCGCCCCCGCACTCATGTTCAACGTGATATCGTGGAGGTGGTTGAATGCGCGCCTGGTCTATACAGTGACTTGAGTTGATCACTCTTCACCAAGTCAGTGCCAGTTATCTTACCCAGACTCCTCTGGTACCAATTTACCGACCCCGGAGGGATGGCGGGCTTGGTAGGCCTGGGGGGCGGCCACGAACTGAATCGGACGGCGTGTCACTGTGCCACCTCCACCACTGAGCCACTGCGAAATTAAGATGTATAAAATTTTTCTTATATTGCTTGCAGTTTGAATCCTCAGAGAGTTCATTGATGTGAAATAACCGTACGTGAAATCATAGGCGCTTATTAAAATCCTTTTTGTTTTCAAAAAATTGCCAAAATACGATAGCGAAAGATTCCTTTAACTTTTTATGTTCATACTCAGTAGGTTTTAGTGGATAAATAAAATCTCTGTTTATTTTTTATTTGAGGGTTTTCAGAGAATGAAATTGACCTCATATTTTTTGATCTCATTAGAATGGTCAATATTTGATATAAATTTTTAGATAATGAATAATTAGATTGATTAATTTGATACATAGTTTTAATTAGATAAATCTTCAGTGTAATGGCTTATTACTTCAAAATTAGTTGAAAAATTATAAAATTAAGTGTGAAACATGATGGATCGTTCTTCTTTGCCTCGTTTCCCTCCATGAGTAAACAAATGTTTATCACGTACAGCACAGGGTTTTCCAAAATACCAAGTTTAGTAACGTCTCATTTACGACCATTTATGCAAGAACTCTCTTCTGAAAATTGCTCAATGTAAGCTGAAAAGAATAGGTAGCACGACATCAGACCGGTCGTAGTAGGAGAACACCAACACTACACGTTGTTAATAGCACCGGAGATGCACTACTCGACTAAACATGTCATTATAGAAACGTCGGTGTTGTTGATGAATTCGAACTAATTTCAAATGGCTACCTGCTCGAATTGAACTATAGAGATTCAGAAAAGATTTGAACAAGAAAATCATACACTCCATAAGGTCGTTGAGTTGAACCTCTTCATTCAAATTCTATTAAGTCTCTTCATTTAAATTCTACTAATAGCTATCATTCCAGAGGGAAAAAGCAAGAAACGAACAAACCATTATGGTCTCAGGTTTCTGTTGATGCCAATTCTCCGATATCCATATATCAAAATTGAAATAAACAGGAAGAATTAAGTAGTTCAAAAAGTAATAATAGCTGAAATTTCTTGAATAATTCTCATTTTGAGGAGGAAATTGTTTTTGGTGTATTCAATTCTTAATGAAATGCTATAGGCACATTATTATCCTGCGATTATGAGAAGGATGATGAGAAAAAGCTTAAAAACGTTACCATTCGCAAGAGTTCATAAGAGAATATGCAAAAGTGATGAAGTTCTTAAGCTTCTAACTGTTATACTTCCTTCATAATGATCAAAGTATTTAGGAGGAGTTCTTTCTACAGTAATGATTGAAACGATTTCGTTGAAGATAGTGATGTATTGTTGACGTTTTCGCATACCTCAAAATAACTGCACCTCCTAAAATGACATCACGAAGTACTGTAATGTTTTCGGTATCCTTATAATTGTATCCTTCCACTTCTATCTCGTCATTCGCTAACCAAACATCAAAATCACCATAAATCTTAACTATCAATATATGATATAGTGATTGAAAAACAAAAAATCGATATCAAGACACGATTTCATACTGATGAGATATCTCTAAGCTGAAAAAATTGGTAAACAAGAAGCTGTACAATCGTATACACGACACCTTTATATTCTTAAGCATAAGAAGAAACCAATAGATGTTTTTTTTCCTCTAAAAAAATTTCGTTATGATTTGAATACCGAGGAAATAAATGTTGGACAGGTAAGCATATTGTTTGCAAAAAGTGCAAAATATTTCGATGTAGATGTGTTGAGTTTGAGTTCAAGATAGGATCCAAACGATGAACTTCCATTGATTGAGAATGAAAGTTTAGTCACCATCGTTGAATTCTGAAAAGTATTGATCGGTTTGAGATTGAATAATTATGTATTTTTTCTCCTTAAATCAAATGAGGATTTCATTGCTTGCCTCACTATTTATGACTGACATAAGTCTCTAACGTTTTCGTTTTCGTTACCACAATGAAATGTTGCTATTTGTCACTTGTAGCATACTATAAGGAGATCAATATTGATCAATTAGAAGAACTGCGGAGAAAGCTTGTCATGGCTTAATATGGGTTTGAAGAATGTGAAAACGGTAAAATGTAACATCACTCGTGAGTGAGAAGCTGTGAAAACTTCGCGGAAGCTTATTCGTTAAAAAAAAATGTACTGACGTTTATGCTGAGCTTAAATAAAATTAAAATAATTACGTGAAAAATCTCTTGTATAAAGCAGCAGAACGAAATGAATCTCGTCGTATTCAGTTGAAGACGTTGTCTGACGGTTCGGAGATATAAGGAACATTTCACCTCATAAAGAACGAGTGCACTTAAGGTATCTAATGTACGTTCGGTGTGAAGAATCCCTTGGAGTTTTAAGCTGTACGCATCCAAGCTAAAAACTTAGCTGAAAATTGATGAGATGTAGGACCTCAAGAATGCACGATCAAAGAAGAATGGATTTTATGTCTGAACGCAATCATCGTGAACACTGACTTTACAAATGTATAATAATGAAAGTTCATTAGTTGTTGTACAGTATCATACAATTGAGGAAAAAAAAATAGAAGATCCTACTCGTATCAACGATGATGATGTTCATCAAATTTTCAGAGTAACATGAATACGCCATATTCGGTCCTTAATTAGGAGGAGTGAGATAGATTATATCTTAGTGGTACACTTGTTCACATCATTTGATAACTAACGAGGATTGAGGTGATTAAGGAGATTCTGTAGGTCATCACAGGAAAATAAATTACCCACTTTTTCTATATTAACAATTGTATGACCCTGTCTAAGAGCATACGTAGCCTCTCCACTGGATGCTAAAAATGGTGAGGATTATCAATTGCTCTTTCTTTCAGCAAAAAAAATTTACCTCTTTCAGTGTTAGCCGGCCTAGTGCTGGTTATATTGTAGACATAGTATCCAGACATTTGAACATCTTCTATATCTTGACCTGAAGCTTTCAGCTAAAAAATTCTTTCCCACCGTCGCAAACTCATCTGAACGCTTTCTTTATACTTGACCTCCTCATGAATATGCACGTTCTACAAAAATGGCTGCCGTTTTGCTTAGGAGATAAATAGAACGAATGCTTGATGGATTATCAAACAGAAACAAGTCTGAGGTAAACGCTATAAAGTTGCACTCATTTATCACATAGACAAGTAAGGTTCGCGACATGAGGGCTGGAGAGGATGAAGAGTTAAAGGTAAAGGTTAAGGTTATCATTGTTGCTTTTATAAAATGCAGTGGTGATCATCTCCCAATCACTCTGCAAACATACGTCTGTGAGAAGTTTTCAAGCTTAGCATGGGACATCTGCGAAACATAAGCACAAATAAACTGCTATAATTTGCTGATTACACTAAAACTACTCAGAGTAAGTGATGGTGTCATAAAACTCGGAGTCTTATGAGGGAGTTGAACCTGGATATTTCTGTTATGGCATCCGGCATTTTTGGTGAGCTACCGTCTGCAATGGGATGGTCTTAGTTCTGCGACCACTGAATGCTTTATTAGTTTTTGATTGTGGAACAGGTAAGAATTTGAGGAGTTCAATCGGTGCAGGAAGCCATATCATGTCGGAAAAAAAACAATGAGGTTCGAGTCGATCACTCCGACTCTCAATGAGTGCCGAAATAAAGTAACTGTTTCGTTTTCAATTGAATCGTTTTCAAAAATTATTCAAATTTTTCGGCTTGGAGGTTACAAATTGATTTTGATCGTAGAAATTTACAGTACATACCTGGTTTCTTCTCGAATATAAAAGCACTATCCAACAAATGGCGTTTTTCGAGTAGTTCTGGTGGAATCCAGTAATCAAAAAATGATAAAAGAATTCTAGAAAGAAACGCTCAAATCAATTCTCTTTAAAACATTTCGATTACAGTAAACTGGGAAGATTGTAGTGAATACTTTTGATATGTAAACGATTTACAACTGATAAGAATAGGAACATATTAAGATTTGTGTGAAATAGATATTGATTGAAAATCGATCAATATTGATTCCTAACACAGATCCGCAGTGAACTTAATGAATGTCGTCAGCGGTGAAAACAATGTGGCAGTAACATTATATTATTGATTTTTGAATATGTCGTGTATACATTTGTTTACTTGTTTATTTTAGGCTCAATCAACCCACATATGATTAGACTGTAGATGACAACGTGCAGCATTGAAGGTAATTCTGAATTCACATCTTCCGAAATCATAAATACGTGTACCCGGGAAAAGCACAACGGTTAAATCATCAAGAATTTGATTTGCTGGAAGATATCTAAAATAACCTGATTATTCAATGAGTTAGTGAGTAAAAATTAAGGACGTTTCGTTCTTATTGTGCTATCATTATGAAATATCGTCTGAATATTACGATATTTTTGATTTTTATAAACCTACGAAGGCGACTAAGCGTAAATGCTCGTAAGTATTTATGCATTATTCGGCTCACTCCTCAAGAAACTCACTGACGTCTTATACTCACTCATATTTTTTTCTAGCACAGAGTGAAAACGCTAATTAATCAGTTTGATGATAGTCGTCGCAAGAAAGAAAACAAAAACAATTGACTTTTTCTTTAATAAATGAGAAGCTGAGGCGTCCTCTTAAGAAGCATTTGTCCGTAACTTAAAAATTCAGTCGATAATCAATTTTTAATCAAAAAATAGACGTTTGATTGAGTTGTGAAAATTTCGTATCAAAAATGAGACGTCTGAAATCATTTTGAATCGAATTTATAAAGATAATAAGGATAAGCTTTGACGTGGTTTTTATCCGCTGAGGAGGTACAGCGGCCATTTGTTGTCTTGGTGTATTCGTGGTGTCTGAATGGAAGTGATCTACAAAATGACGGAGGGAGATCAGTCTGTTCCCAAGTCATTACTATTTAATCTCACATATTATACTTATTCTAAATCATTAAATTCGACGGATGGAAAGCTTGGTTGTCTCGGGGCAGATTCGAACGAAGGTGCGATGTATTGAAGCAGACTTCTCGTTGTGATCTCTTCTACTGATGCGCTACGCCCATATATTTTATAATAGATAAGATAAGATAATTTTTGGCGTTGATCAATCCCTTGTGGTGGGATGCGCCACCGCATTCATGTTCAACGTGATATCGTGGAGGTGGTTGAATGCGTGCCTGGTCTATACATGACTTAAGTTGACCACTCTTCACCAAGTCAGTGCCAGTTATCTTACCCAAACTCCTCTGGTACCAATTTACCGACCCCGGAGGGATGGCGGGCTTGGTAGGCCTGCGGGGCGACCGCGAACTGATTCGGGCCGGCGTGTCACTGCAGCACCTCCACCACTGAGCCACTGCGCCCCCGTATTTTATAATACCACATGAAACTTGATGGAAAATGAAATAGCACTGAGCAATTCAAGTCTTAGGGTAAAAATAACATACACTTCTGTCGGTCTATCTCGATTTTTCCTTGCGCTATTCTGATTGATCGTAACTGAAATAATAAATAAGTAAACAAATAAACAAACAGACTAATTTTATGAGTTGACAATTTCTTACTATAAACTCTTCGATACGTAAAGTAAAACTAAAATGTTTCAGCTTAACGTCACCTATTTATTTGAGATGAACGATAGTGAAAAGGTTTCTCACAATGAAAATCTGCTAAGAAATTTCTTCTATTAAGTTATGTAGCGAAGGTTTGATAGAAAATAAGAAAATCGTAGAAACAGGAAGTACGGAAAACCTTTGCCCTCACAAAATTCAATAACTGGATCATATTAGGAATTTATGATCTACAATTGTACCATAATCTCTCAAAAATGCCTGATACCTGATGAGGTTTGTTTCAACGAAAACACAGTAATCAATTTTATTGTTAAGTGATCAGTAAAAATAGATACATAGGCTGTATAGAAGTCGTAGCACAGTGATATTATTAACCGTATCATGTTTTTTCATATTCTCATATCCTCTCTGAAACCTTCATGACCTCTCACTTATTTGTCAAAGATGAGACTAGACACCAGAAGTGTACCCGTTCTTCTCGTGAATCTCTTCCTCACCTTTGACTATACCACTATTTCCTCCAAGTTCGTTGAATTCCACTTCCATGCTATTCAATTGAAGTCTAGTCCTATCGTGTTTACCGTTATGAATAATTTTGGTAGGTGATAGCTCAGCGGTGAAGGCGCTACGATGATTTGTATGATCAAATAATTGGATGCAGGTTCGCATTCACACTCAGACCCAGCTAGTCCGTCACGGCTCTGGGGTTGACTAATTAGCACTCAAAGACTCTGAGAAGACGATATTTGTAAAATGTTTGAATAATTCAAGAGGTACACTCATACCTATCACAAAGAAATACTGTATCGACCTTAGCAGCATAATAACTAACCTCAAATAAACATTACTTAATTACAAATCTTATCTAGTTATTATGAAATATTATCGATAAACTTATAAACGGTACCCTAATAGCTTTACTGGTATCAGTTATTATAGTAATATTATGTATATTTATTAAAGTATGCTTTATCTAATATTGTTTGTTCTTCATCGATTTCGTAGGTCAGTTTTTCCATGCTAAAAGCAAACAGAGAGCAAAAAACATGTGTCCAAATAGGATGTGTACCTGAAAAACCTATATTATAGTGTAGTAAACGTTATCGATCGTGATAGATCATAGAAAAATAGATCGTGAATCAATATAAATAAATTGGGCTGATAATTTTGTGACGAGCTTGCATGGATATGTGATATTCAGCTTGACGTTTTTTCGTCTCATCAGTGTCATCATGTTAGCAGATGGCCATCACCATCTATGGACGGAAATGGCACGGGAATGAAACGAATGGATTGTCACGAAACGAAATTTTTGAAGGACATCATATCACACTTTTTATCATAAGGACGTCATTTTTATCATAATTATCATAATCAATAAGTTGATAGAAACTACTAGAACGTAGGGTGCAGTGCTAGAGAGCACCGCAATGATACGCAGGATCAGATCCGACTCAGTAGACTAATCCTCCAATCTGTCAGAGGTTCTTTAGGATCAAACAGTAGTGGAACAAATCAAGAGGATAAGCAGCGCTGACCCGACATGATCTGATCACCACTAATCTGTCTAGGATTAAGCCTCAATCACCTCCTTGACATCATGAAGAATATGAATTCGTGGAATAACTCATAGAAATATACACCTTTAATGATTATCCTCAATTGTTAAAGAAAACTGTGGAGTAGTAGATTTGTTATGTGAAGCAGAAAACATGTGAGGTATGGTATAGCAAAAAAAATGACTTAAAAAAGAATATAAATGGATATGCGCATTTATGAATTATAATAATGTAAGTTAGTAGATAAACAGGATATTTTTCTTCTATGAAATGATACGAAACTGAAAATGTTAAATGAATACCTCGTCACTCATCGTTTCACTTGATATTAAATGTTATTATTTGGCTTTATTTTTATTCTATCGAATTTTTTCCTTATCAGTATTGTTATTGAATATATAAAAAAATGAGGAAAATTTATTAGAACCTCAATACTAGAAAGATTAAAGTTTTCCCTCGAAAGATGATAGCGCTGAACATTTTTAACACTAGCTTTATCGGTTTTTTGAGCCTCAAATTACTATTTTATCACCTTAGTTCATTTTTTTTAATGGCAATCGTATGTGACCTCATCTTCAAGTTTCATTCCCTGCTTTATTTCTTTCGCTTTAGTTTTTTCTTCGTTATAATTCCTCCATCTCTCTGTCACTCACTAGAACTCTTTTCCTCTCCCTCCTTCTCTCTCTTTCTCGCTTTCAGTTAAACAAAAATCGTTAGGCTTAGGAAACAAAGCAGGCGACATAGATGGACTTATTCTCTGCGACCAATGCTATTCTCATTTCTTTCCTCGTTCCTCATTTGACTCATCAATCATTTCCTCTAGTATTTTTACATGTAGTCAAAAAAACCTAGTTTATAACGTATCTATACAATGACCATCTTTACTTTTTTCTAATCATTTAAATAACCTTTGAGAAGCTGCATTTTACCGAGGTTCGGCTTTTCATCACCTTTCTGTCGAGCTAATCCTCTTTTCCTCACGTTTCCTACGTCTTTCTCCTATGCTTTCATGAAACCTCTAGTTTTCATAACACATTTAATACAGGTTTGAGACTCTCGTACTTGCCTCAATGACTCCGACATTTTTAGTGTTTTATGTCACTTGTGATACTTTTTTTCCACTATGAGGAGTCTCTTGACTTATAGATACCTTAAATACAAAGTGTGAGACTCTCAAATTTACCTCAATAATTGCGATTTTCTAGTATTTTAAGTCAATTGTAATTTTTTGATCGATTAATAACACCGTTGTAGTACAATTTTGCAGTGTTTTACATATTTATTGATTAATTAAAGCCTTGAGAGTTTTATCAGTGGGGGCGGCTAAATGTAGACGATCATCGGAGTGGTGTATTTGTTCATGTGATGACGTCATTCATTATTTGTATAAAAACCTCAAATCGGCCAAAATTCATATTACAGGCTGGCGCCACTGGTCCCTCTATTCAGGTTTTTGTTGATTCTTCTTAACGTTCTATTCGATCATCTGATTGATTAAAATTTATAAAATTGTAATCATTTTCCTTAATTTGAAACATTTGCTATCGTTATTATTATTATTTATTATTTATTATTATTGTGAGGTACTTAATATTATAAAGAAAGTGTAAAGAAACCTCATACTCACCTTGAATATCCAACGTAAAATTAATGAGATGCCCCTTTTGAGAGAATTAATGAGATTTAAAAGTTTAATACTACTTAAAATAATAATAATAATAATAATAATAATAGTAATAATATAAGTACAGAACAAATTTATTCTTTGACTTGATTAGTTTGTCGATCAACGAGTGAAATGATTTGTTACCTCATTATCGATTAGTTTCATGAGGATGATATAGCTTTTGATGGAGACACTAACAAGGCACATCGTATGTCTTCTATAAAGTATTATTTATCTAATAAATCATAATAATTAAATATAGTATAGTCTGTTATATTATAAAAATTATATTGTTTTTTTAGAAGGATTATTTGAAGCTAAATAATTGAAAATTTCTTATTAAATCTTTATAACTACAATAAATATTTATTGATATATTTTTTACACTATTTGTTTACTACTACTACTGTTTACTATAATATGCTTACTCTATTTTAAGAATTTTCGTATTAATCTTCTTCTTTCATCACTTACTTTTTATCTCTCGCAATCTCTCTCACTCACTTCCTCCCTCACTCGATTACATTCTTTCACTTTTCTCCTCTCTCCCTACCTCTCTCTCTCTCTATCTATCTCTTCTTCCTTGTCTGTAAATAAAGGAGAAAAAAGCTACATTTCATTTGATTTGACAAATACATTTGCTTACTTACGTTGGGAAGAAAAAACCTTCCAGCTTTCCGTTCTTTGCTCTCATCGTCGGTTTCTGCAGATTTTCCTCTTCATCAAACCAGTCAAGAAATAGTTTTGTACGAGTCGCTGCTAATTTTCATCCACTCGCATACGATCATAAGACATTCTCACCCATTCTGACGTGAGTGTTACCAATGAAGGGAGCTAATTCAACTACGGAGTATTTTGAGGGATGTTGACGGAAACTGTGCTGAGTCATAAAGCCATTCCACGTCCATGTTATGCAGAAACACATATGCTCCGTTTGATAATTGTTGATGTATCCTGATGTTCTACAACCACTAACCTCATTCTTCTTAGTGGAGTGTCGACAATAACATTGAATAATTAGTAAGTATAAAAAAAGGTATAAAAGGCCTCTCTGCACTTTCGTCTTGTGATCTACTTTGTTTTAGATAAATCCATGATCTTTGCCTGAGTGAAAAGCTTTTATAGTATATTTCCTTGAAGTATTTTTAAGCACTTTGAGTCTTCATAAGAATTGCCTATGCAATTGAGTGACATTGAAATTTGTTACGTCAACATTTCAATAGAACCTCGCTTTTGACTCTTTTAACGTATGAATATCATCTAATCATTCACTAGTGAAACGTTCCTACCGACTAGCAGAAAAAAAAACAAGAACGAATTAGTAGTAGCTGAGTTGATCTCACCTCAAGCGTTAAGGAAAACATCATTCTTCTATGTCAGAAGAAAAAAAAAAACACCATCGTATCTGAGGACAGAACAATATATAAAGCTTAATTGTTCGTGTCTATCTTGATAGCATATAGTGCTGATGCAAGCGGTAAGGAGGGAAATATATGAGGTGAAGTGCTGTCATAATGATAAGCATTTTCATAAAATCATCAACTTATCAGCAATCAACCATCTGTATTGAGCGTGTATTATATTATGCTTTTACTTTGTACAACAATAGTACTACTTTACTATTTAATTTTGAGAAAGCGTGAATAATTAATGAACGTATGGCGCAATAGTTAGAGGTGCTCCGACATCGCACGTTCAGCATCGATTTCATACCTCGAGTCAAACGAGTTCAACTAATGAAATTACTCATAATTATGGAGGAGGGGTCTGTGTGATTGAAAGAATAAAGTAGTGACTACTTTTTTATTTGAATTTGAACTTGTTATACCTTTTCATTTAATTTACGGCATTGGGAATTTATTTCCTACTACTTATTTGATTTGCATGTCAATTTTTCATCATCATCCTGATTGATTTCCTGAGATCATAACCTATCGTCTTACAGTATTCATTCAAGACTATCGTAGGCTTTTATGGCACAACTGATAACCATTTCACAGTTGTTTTTAATCAAAACAACTATATGAACTTAGCTTGAAGACTGAATCACGTCAAAGCAAATCGCTAGCAGTATTCTTGACTCATTGAGGACAGAATAAAAATGACTTATAAGTATCCTGCCATCGGAACAGAACGGAAGCTGTTATATTCTATCATTAAGTAACAAAAGGACGAAAAAAGCGGCTCTACCGGAGAAAAAAGTTAATTACATTGTACTATATGTTCGTTGCTGTAGAAGTAATTGAGTGTATCCAAAGTAGATGAGTTCTTGCTGCAGTACTTCGTTGTGCTTCGACTCCTTTGGTACATATTTTTCTTACCGCTATTTCGACTTCATCAACACAATGCTGTACTACTTTGAGTAGAGCTTCTACCTCTTCTATTCAAATTTATCCATTCAAGTTCATTACCTCTTATTTAGCCAATCCATTCATGCGGAAGTTTTTCTATTTTTGAATTAGTAGTGAAAAAAAGACATGAAAATTACGATCATTACGAGGTGATGAGGATACGATGAAGAAGTTAAACGAAAAATGTAGCCAAAACTTTTCAGAACTTCCACCCTGACACTCTTTCACTTTTCCTCAATAGAAAATATCGTAACATTTGATGATATCTCTTAACTATCGTTGTAATAATAATGCTAAGTATTTCTAATATCGTCAAATCATTCACCTCAATGCCCTTTTAGTTTTCCTCCATAAAAAAAAAACATCGTTACAAAGACGTAACATTCCTTTATTATTGACGTTTATATTAAAGCCATATTCCGCTTGAATACATTTCACTTGTAACATTCTAAACAGTTACAGTAATATTTCATCGTATGTGGAGATACGGTAGAAATTAGTGTTGTGATATGTTTGCTCTGCGGGTTGAGGTGAATTGATCTTTGATCTTTCACTTAGTAGAACAACATGTTCACGTTCTTTTCTTCATACGAAAATAAAGCGTTCTTTGAAATATTCTGGTCGTTGTTGTTGTTGAGTTAAATTTGTTATCGAACTAATTTATGGTGAACTGATTGAACAAAGAAAGAAAAAATCCCGAAAAATAACGGACCATCGACGTTGACGAATTGACGTCGTACGACTTCTAATTGCTTCACTGATCCACATCAACCAAAATTTCAGCTAATTTTGTTGTTGTTGTGAATAGTAGGGAGAAAAATAAAGGCGATGCTATTTTTTGACCTTTTTTTCCCTCAAATTTTTATTCTTATTAGAAAACGCTGTTAATTGACTCGCTACCGATTAAATTGCCCTTATTCTCAACAGTATAAACTTTATTTGATTAAATTCTAATGATGTTTTTTTGTTGTAAAATATTAATTGAGGGCGCTTAATAGCTTTAGGTTAATTATGCAGGATAGGATATCAATTTACAGAAGAATTTTTTGTATAGAAGCCAATTTAATCATATTTATTCCATCATCTAATAAATATTTGTTTCGTTTTCAATAAACAAAAGATTTTCTTGAGGGAAAGAAAACCGATGGGAAAGTTCTCAATGAATGTGATATTGAAACTCATTTTGATCAAATCGTAATTATTCGTGAAAATAACGGCATAAAAACAATTTGAGGGTGTGAGACTAGGAATTTTCTTTGCAAAAAAAGACTCAAGGTAATGAAGTTGAAAGCAAAAGTATCATAAACTCAATCTAATTGAGGAGAACTATTAAGTATTCAAGTATTGCAATAGTATTATTTTAATAAGTTTAAGCTGCTGAGCAGCTTTCAGTTAAACGAAATTTCAACGTTTCATTTTAACGGTGTTAAAGATGACGTCACTCTGCAACATGACGCATT
The DNA here is from genome assembly GCA_000816705.1 of Dictyocaulus viviparus. Lineage (NCBI taxonomy): Eukaryota > Metazoa > Nematoda > Chromadorea > Rhabditida > Metastrongylidae > Dictyocaulus > Dictyocaulus viviparus. The sequence goes on along the minus strand of KN716300.1, from coordinate 199,772 downwards.
TGACATTCTTCAGCTACGCATTTGTAATTATCATTTAAGTGATGGAGAACATAAATCTATACTGCTATGAGGCTCAGCATCGTTACGTCATTTTGCACTTATTCCGTCCACCGTTAACTGAAGTCTTCTGCTCTTCTTAAATCAGTATATCAACATTAGAATCACATCTGAAGATAAGTAATCATAACTTAACAGTGGTCGGTAGTCACAAATCGTCATAATCACCACAAATCACATATACGTCAGACTTTCAAAATGCATGAGGAAGTTGAATGAGTGATATATCGGACACGAATTAACGATGAGGCTTTATCCTCATTTATTCGCACTATGTTCATCTGTCTTATACTTGTATTTTATGAGATGATTTAGCATCTCCATTGACACATGCAACGTGTTTACCACTATTTTTTAGACTCCCATTTAAATACTCAATGTTTCTTTCTTTGTTCTCATTTTGATTTTTCGATCGTGAGGAAACGGTAGCGAAATTTATTTTCATAAGAAAAGCTATTTTGTTGTAAGACAAAACATGATGCATAAAAATGTCCCTCTCTTAGTCTCCTACAATCATCGTGAATACTGTAAATGATCTGCTCTATTGATTCCCTCCTCATTACTAATATCATTCATCATCCTCCTTTTTCTTACATAGCAGACAACTGCCCAATATAATTACATACCTTTATGAAGAGTTAAAAATCGTGTTATTTTTTTGTAGAATCAGTTTACCCACATTTATTGCTTAGACTTTGACATTGCTTAAGCTTATAATCTACTTGGCAAAATTTAAACGAGGTAACGTTCCTCACAGTTTGTCACCAAGAAAAAATCCTCGAAATTTTCATGTGAACAGAGTTGGTAGTGATAGGAGCTAGACAACTCAACCAATTTTCAGCCTCATACGTCATCTGGAGAATGCTTTTTTTTTCTTTCCATTGTCGTCATAACCATAATATTTATTACTACTAATGAAATTCGTTTTAACCTCGTCACAATGTTAAGCATTTAACGAGATTTGCTCTTTTTCGTATGAAAATCTCAAGATAATGTTGTGATCTTTAATGCCTTGAGGGTGCTTGTTTAATTTTAGCACTGGGGAAATCAATATCAGAAAAAGAGTTGTTCGTGCTAATGGGGTTTCGCTGTTAGTTATTAAACACCTCATCAGAGTGGTGACTACTTATTATTGCTTGCAGTAATAATGAACTTTGAACTCACGGAGCCTCACCAACTCACGGTCTTAATCCTTAGTGTTTAAATTCTTCTTAACATAACCCAAATGATATTCTTCTCCCTCAATTAGCTATTTTAGTCTTTAACAACTCAGATAACGATATAAAGTAGTGTGAGTGTTACGGAAGATGTATTCGAGGATGTGATTAAATTTTTTATATGGATTTGAGAGGATTAGCGATAAATGTTAATAATAATAACGAGGATATCTAGTAAGAATATTGTGCTAAACGAGAGCAAAAGCCACTCTATTCATAAATGCTTTTGCTGTCTGACAGAGTAATTCTTTTCCTTGTTAACTCTTGTAAAATTTTATACTTTCAACCATTTCAATTTGCCTCAACATCAAAACCTCATCTTATTAAGTGATTTGTAAGCTAAGTGATTTTGCTAAATGTACTGTGTTCGAACTTTCTCCTAGCTTATATGTTTTAAGCGTATACTGTAAAACAATCATAACATTCATAGTTTTCTAGTTAAGGCAACATGGTAGTCTTATTCTCCTCAAATTGTCCTTGTTCCTCATGTTTGCAGAAAAATCAAAGTACATGGGGCAAATTTGTTTTCCTTAATTGAGAGGTTACAAACACTATTTTGATTTCTTTTGTACTGTAGAAATCTCGTTAATCAATCTGTAGTCCTGTCCTTTCTTTAAGCGCTTTCAGTTGCTTTAACATCATCTATGCTTCTTCCTTAATCCTGAAATACGAGCCGGTTTCATCTACAGGACGAAAATTCAGTGGAATAGCATCATTTGTATTAATCCTCATGAGTTGTGTAATGTGAGGTAACAGTGAAAAGCTTCAGATGAAATGATATCGCTTTGTCTTTGTTTCTCTGAGAGGAATAATGAGGAATGGTAAGCGGTATTGTGCATTTTCGTAGTAAATATTCCATGGTAGTTGCCATTAAACTCACATGATGCATTATCTGTTGTTGGTAAACAAATCTTAACAACACAATATTGGTTCGTACGTTTTTTTTTAAGTCGGCCAACATAGCAGCGCAAGGTCTCTGTCTCCTACAGACCTCTGTTAGTCTCAACACAATTTCTTATGAAGAGGTCTATAGGTAGAACGCTTTACAACATCCTACTTGTTCAATGACGCCGTTGCTCTCGTTGTAAGCGATAAAATGATCTCAACGAGGAGCTCGTAGAGCTCGCTCATTAAGCGAATTGAGCAGTAATTTAATTTGATCCCTGAAAATGATTATGATTATAAAATATATATTCATATTAAGCTTATTAGAATCGGAAGAAAAAACAACGAAAAAAGTCAACAATATTGGAAACAGCGGCAACTGAACATCTCCATGGACAACAGTCGCTAGGAAACGAATAGGATTGGTGTTAAGCTGCAGCTGCAACATGAATAACAACAACAATATTTATCTAAAAATATGACAGGTCTCCATAATTTTAATAGCATTATTAAGTTTTAAGGTGATTTCCAAAAATCAATGATTAGAAAATGGTTAAGCGTTGGCTTATTCTATCTTCATGTGGCAATTCACCCATTCGTCTAGATGTTATCGTAGAGGTGTCTGAATGAGAGTGATGGCCCTACAATGATTTGAGTGGACTAGTCTGTCGGCATATCAGTGCTCCTCACCCTCCAAGATAACTCCGATAGCAATTCACCAGCTTTTAAAGCATGGAAGGCTTGGGTTGTTTAATTCTCGACTGGAACCCGACTATACGCTATCAAGCCCGCGTGTCCCCTCCTACCAGTGTTACAACTCATACCGTTGGGTTATGTAGCCCAAAACAACAGGTTGCTTATGTTTACCTCATATGATGGAAATCAGATGAGTGAAATGGGATCAAATTCCCATCGGTTAGAGTTTATTTTTCTTATGTATTATTTATACTTCTATAAGTTGTGCTAAATGGCTGTCATTACTATCTAAGCTCATTCTTATGCTTCTTTAAGCATTTTTCAACTATTCTCATTATTGGGAAGCTTTTCACTAGTTCAGCCTCATTGCATGGAGTAATTTGGGTTTCCGTCTCTAATATGTTTAAAATTAACATTTTTGTTATTTTTATAGATAATTTTGAGTAAGTAAACATACGGTAATATATATATGGTGAATATTTTATCCGTATCTATTTAGTTTAGTAATTTTCGTGAAAACAAGAAAAAAAAATTGTGTTTAGTGCAACGCTGTGAAGAATTGTTTATGCATACGTCATCATCGTCATCAATTGCTCCTCCTTATGAGTGAAATACTCAAATTAGAATGAAATCTGAATCAATATCAATATCGATTTCACCCTCTCTCAAGCATTTATTGCCCTCATCACACTTTCATACTCTTCATTGTACTGTTAAAATTACATCATTCTCAAAGAATCATAGTCATAGAGACCAAAAACTAAATAGGAGCAGGATAAAACAATTGCCTTAAGGCACATTATCGTAAAAGCTTATGCGTGATAGTTTAACAGCCTATAATTTATGAAATTCTCCCGTATGAACTCAATAATTTCCTAATTTTCCCCGTAATTATTTTATTTCATATTGATTACGATAGGTTGTAATAATATGATATTGATTTCTCCCGTTCTCGAGTTAGCAACAAAACTCGTATCCTGAGGGCAAAACTCCACGAGTCCCGCAAGAAAAACTGTTGGAAATTTCCTATCTCGTAGTTCTACATAGTTCTTGCAATTTGGTCAATCAGTGTTTCACTAATATATAATTTTAGTACACCTCAATAAGCGGTTTCGAGTCACACCTCCGAGGCTTGTCGAGTTTTGAGGCAAACTCAAAAACATGAGATATTAATCAAATTTAACTTCCAATATTCAAGCATAACTTATGAAGTTTTGTTTTTTCTTTTCCTCTGAATTCTTTGTTTACTGTTTACTTTTTAACGTATTTGAAAGGTCGAAACTTTGTTCAGATTTTTTACTTGAAAACACCATTTACAGTGTGAGCAGAATGCCGCCATAATGGCGCCACTGTTTTGCTTTGATCGCCGGCGACAACAATAAATTCGAATTAGAGCAAAAATTTTTTAGTAGATCACTCAAAATAGTCTCTATGAATGAAGAAGAGCGTAAACAAACAAATAAACAAATAAGTCAACGAACTTATTCTTTATAGAATTTTACTTAATAAGTACAATTTGTTCCTTGTTTATTAAATATCTGTAGCTTTATTTGAATGCATTATTTATTAAACAATAGTTGAAAAGTATGATTTTGATCTCTAATGATGCTGAGTCAATCGCAAATCTTGGAACCTCAAGTGGTACTCTTTAGCTAACACGACCTCTTACTCCTCACCCGTTATCTGCCGCCTGAGGTTCTAAGCTTCGCGATTGACTCAGCATCTTAGAGCAAAACCATTATAAGCTATCATGGCTGATAGAAAATGAATAAATATAGTTATAGTTTTTATTTTTATAATAAACATTATCAATGTTACCGTTTTCTTTATGATCACCTTTCAATAGTTTAACTTAAAAATGAGGTTTAGAAAAAAAAAATTAATTACGGCTTATATTTGAATAGCACCTTCATTTCTTATTGATTTCTTTTATTTGTCCTCCTAAAAAAACGTTATTGATTTTTCTCATGTTTTATTTATGTGTTAAGAAACGTCACCACTCACTTAGATCATATTTCTTCATTTTTTTTGTCACCAAAAAGAAACTGCTATGCCGTTCGTCCGCCTGAGGGCAGCTTCAAATGACATCTAGTCAAAATTTTCTACCCTAGATAAACGAATGACTTTAGAAAATTTAAACTCAGTTATAAATACATTTCTTGACTCTTTCTTTTTTAATATTTAAACCGACATGGATGCTTTATGATATGTAAAAAAAAAGTTGTTTTCTCTCACGGATTCATCTACGGAACGTAGCAGATTTCATGAACAACAACAACAACAACAACGAAACATTACAGTGATTGAGTCATAGGGACACCTTCGTAATCAAAAACTTGTAAGCAGCAATCACATTGGTGGTACGGTACGATTGGTCGATGCACTAATGATTGCACTAAGAATATAGGTGAGATTATGGTTGATTTTGTAAACGTCGATGGCGATACGTTCGGTAGTAGTCGAATCAAACTTGTGTGGGAAAGTAAACAAAAGCTACCGTACCATTAATAAGTATCACTTTAGATCTGTAATAATGATCATTGAACTTTTGCAATAAACGCACGCAACAGGAATATGCTTTGTTTCTTTCGTCTCCTATCGGTTCCATGATGATGTTTCTCCGTAATGAAATCTATTGAAATGTTATCGATAAACACGTGAACAGGGAGGTTTGATATGGTCTGCACCAGTTCGTTCACGATGTACGATGTGTCGTCGTCGTCATCATCATCATCATCGATCTAATCGCTGATCGTATTTCCGACGTGGTGATGACAATTTCCGGCGGAAGTTGTCACCACCACGTCGTTTCACCTCGCTCGCTCGCTCGCTCGCTTTTCCCCCACCACTGTGTCAACCAAATTCATTAACAATTGAAAATCATGAGGAAATTACTACAATACGCAGACGTTCGTAGTGCATCTTTCATGCATGATCTTTGATTCTTAGCAGAAGCAGAAAAAAAAATTAACGTTCTCTATCTAAACCTCTTTTTCAAAAAACTTTTTAAAAATCATATTCGCCTCATTATTTGAGGTTTTTTTCTTTCTTTCGGTGTGGTACGCCTCCTTTAGTCACCTCCCCGCCATGAATCAGCTGTTTTTCTTTACTTGCTTGTTGTTTCTATTTTTTGTTCTGTGTTGTTGACAACTTCTTATGTTTTTTTTCCTTTACAACTAAACGATTTGGTAACCTCGAAAGAATTTACAATGAATAGAATTTGGATTGGTTATATTTTTCAAGAGGTTAAAACAAAGCAAAGAAGACTGTCATTTGTACGGTGAAATATCGTAGTGTGAAAATATGAATGAATGCAACAAAGAACTGTAGTGAGAAATTTTTGTATGCAAAAATTAATTATTGATTGATTGCATAATTAATATGATTGCTTGAAAAGCATATCAAAAGGGAAAACCAAATAGATGATTTTAGCATCAATTCAAAAACCCTAATGTCGCAAAGCATCAAGCTGATTTTCAATGAAATTTTGTGAATAGAATGAATTGAGGAATGAGGATAGAGAGGTAGCGACTTGTTTATGTCAGAGTTGTTTTTCATTTTTCTTCTATTTGCAGCTCTATCACTAATGAGATGCATAATGGCTTCGTATATCCAAAATTATTCCTCACCTTCTTGAATCAAATTTATATGCATCATAACACAATTGACGTTTTAAAATATGTGAGGTATTTTTTTGAATGCTTTCAACCTCGTTTTTTTCCTTCAAATTCAATTTATGAGTTTTCTAATAGATTTGAATCATCGATACCTCATTTTTTTTAGATGTATGCGAATTTATTTATGAATTCATTCTGTATTCCGATGTAATTATTATAGTTACCGTAATCCTAAATACTACCAGTTTTGTTTACTTGTTCGATTTCAATCGATACAGAACAACTTTTTCAAGTACACGTGAGTTAAGAAAGTAAACAATTTGTTGACTAAATATTCTTTGAACTAAACAATAAAAAACAAAACTAAACGATGTTTAATATTGATTATTCCAGCAGGTTTCATTGTTTTTTTTTTCATTTCGTTCGTTCTATTTTATTAACTAATGTAATTTTTCATCGATTGTAAACTTGTCTGCACAAAATTAATCATGCGATTGTGGGAAAAAGAAATAATTTCTGTTCGTT
>KN716300.1:181110-192085 GCA_000816705.1 Dictyocaulus viviparus | reverse complement strand
TTGTTTCCTTAGGCAATAAGATGACATTTAAAAAATTCTAGAGGCTTTAAGAACTCCCTATTACTTCATTTTTTTTTTTCGACCTCATTCTCTCTTTCTCTCTGTCTCATTGTTTCTCTCCTCGAAAAATTTTCGCTCTCGAAATTCTCTTAGAAAAAGAGGAAAAGGATTTACTCAAAAGCTATCCTCGATGTGTTTAGACTCCATAGAAACGCTAATTTTTGCTCCCATTGAGGTTGTTTTTTTCTTTGTTTCTGCTTAATTGTGCTTTTTCAGTAGTTGAATCAACAGCTATAAAAATATTTACTGTATAATAATTAATAATAATTTAAAATCGTTATTAATAATAATATCATTAAGTAAAATAATTTTAATAAAAAATATAATGATGTCATAATAATTAAATGCATTTATACTATAAAATTATTTAAATATTGGAAATAGAAACAAATTAAATAGGAAACACTTTTATGAATTCAACTTGAAACGTTTTAAAATGTTTCTCACATTGCTGAGTTCATGATATTTATTGCACTCAAAAAACGCCTATTGATTATTTCGCGCTACCGATCAATATATGAAGTTTTATACTTGTCGTCTTACCTCAATAATAATCATTAATAGTGATTTTATAATAAACTAATAATAATAATAATACAAACTTTCAGCAGTAATTAAAAGCATATCTGTCACCAAAAAAAAAACAATTAATAAACAACTATGCTGAAGTAGTGAGAAAACTCGATACCTAGCCGGTACTTGAACCCGCACCTACAGATATCCCATCGATTGCACTACAGCGCTCTGTAGGTACTGGTTCGAGTCCCACCTGAGGTTCGTAGTTTCGCAACTAACTCAGCTAATTAATTAAAAAATAACACTTTGACAATTAGTGAATATTTTCTAAGCTGATGCTTCTAAGTTGGATTAGTTATGAATACTCTTACTTTTCTATCACAGCTAGTATTTAAAGAGTTATCTGTTTATTTTTTTATACTTTCTACTTCTCTTTAATCAATAATCCATTACTTAGTAGAGTTTTTGAGGAATACCGTTCTCTTACGATTCTTAGGAGGGAAAAAAAAACACTGTCAGACCGTTTCCGTTCAAGTGTGATTCTGTTTCAGAATTTCTTCGGAACCTGTTTAACTGCTTTTGGACTCACTTTACTCCGAATCAATTTCATTTTACGTTCGTTTTCTGGACTTTCACTTTTATTTCTTTTTTCGAGTGACGATTTTAAAGACCTCTTCTTGAGGTCAAAATCTATCTGAACAATGTGAAATATACTGCTATAATTAAATCTAACAATACGGTCAGCATTACTATAGTCTTCGATCCTCATAATCCTCAAATTGATTACGCTTATTTCTTTCATTCGATTTCGCTTCACTCATCACCATGCAATTTTTTGCTTTCTCTTTTTCGTTTTCTTTATTTTTTTATTAGTCATTATTCCAAGATTAGACACTATCTAAATCAACATTGTAGAATTCATTTTTACATGTTTTAATTTTTTACCTCAAAAGATCTAGCTATTTTTATTAAATTATGAGTAACGACTACTTTGAGGTATGAGTTACAATAACAGAGAATTTCACGAATAGAAAACTTGCAAACGAGACATGAAGCATTTTGAATTGATGCCAACGTCCCAGACCTGATTTCTAGCGATGATAGTGCCTCTAATTAACACGTGAACTCGTCCCGTTTTATCGATTGATTTTTGAATCATGGGCGGTACAAATTTGTCATCGTTGCATTGGAATTGTGACAGAACGTGTTCTTTTATCTCCTTTAAATTGAATCACTCAAACGGAACGTGGTGAGTTTGAGTTCGGTGAAAATTCATCTACCGTAAGATCATAGATTAAGCTTAACCTCACATCACATAAACATTAAAGTATAACTATATCCGTTTGAATCATTATCCTTTGTAAAATTCTGTTACGTTAAATAGCGAAAAAACCTCTACCTCAACCTTTACTAAAATCTTTTTGTATGAGGGAAAAGAAAACAGAAACAAAATACAATCACAAATGTAGAGATTGATAGGTTATGGATTTTTTTTCAGCATGTTTACATTTCATAAATTTATAAATAAACATATATGAATAAATTTGAATATTTCTATCCATGAATTCTCATAGCTATCAATCTTTGATGTTGTTGTGAGTGTGAGGTGAGTGTTCCGACGTCCCTCATCGCCGCAGGAGGTCGTGGTTGGTATTTTTTTCTAGGTCAGGAAAAGCATAATTAACAGATTTTATCTCTCGATTTTCATAGTGATTCAGTTATTCTTCTATCATCTACTAAAAGTTGTATTGATTTTATAATTCTTTAATCTGTTTCCTCACGATACTAATTGAGTCAATCATATAACTCAGAACCTCAGACGGAATAACTCGGAAACGTTTCGTGTGTTTTCGCATTTGTTTTCGATCCGTTCACAAACAAACAACATTTCATTTCCTATTTTCATAATTGCTTAAATTTAATTATAAATAAGTAAATGTGTTTATAGATATAAACATAAATAAACAAATAAAACATTTAAATCGCCTTAGAACAAAATTTTCCGAAAAGAATTTCATAAAGAATTGTTATTTTAAAATAAATAGAAATTTTGAAATAAAAATAACATTAAAGATGAACAACAAAAACAACAAACAAAAAAACAATACCGAAAATTAAAAAAAACCGACGTAGAATAGTATTAAAAAAACGTTAATAATATTTTTTCTTAAAATAATTAATAAAAAATATTAAAAAACGAAATTGAGTAGGAGTTAATCAGTATATCAACTGGAAAAAAAAAATTTTGAGTTAGAAAGAATCGTATGACCTCTGAGTTTCATCTAATTTCTAACAGAGAGTACGGTAGCATTATTATAGGTGATTATTGTAGATCAAATTTATTGCTCTCATAATTGTAACTCGCACGATTTTCTGAACATGTGAAATATTTGAAATTTTCTTATAGTATAGAAATTTGGAATATGTAAATTTAAGCTTTTCATAAAACTTCATTTATTTTTCACTCACTGCAAGTTGCTGTTATTTTTATCATATATAATTAGAATATTTTGGAAATTTAGCGTAAAATCAGTCATGGGGTTGGTTTTTTTTTGTTAGATCTCTTTATGACAAAAAAAATATTATGGATTCTTCGAACAAAATAATTAATGAGTTGTTTTTTTCTTGTCCTTTTATTTTTTTTTACTTCTTTTTTTTTTCTCGGCTATTTTTTGTAAAATATTTTCAAACGATTTCTAATGAAATCTCTTTAAATTATAATTTAAATCTTATCTAGCTGTAAAAGATTTATTAGATTATTCAAAACTTACTAGATCAAAAAAAAGGCGAAAATCACTTTGATCTTTCGAAATTTTGATCTCTACGTTTTTTCTCTTTTTCTCTTATGCCTCTTTTATGTTTCTCTTATGTTTTTTTTTCTCTTATGAAAATTTTCTGATAATAAAACTAATGAAAAACATTAACAAACAATTTCAGAGCTCGATTTTATGCTTGCTTAAACGAAATGAACCATCGAAAGGTTTTATTGCTAATGAATTTATCGTATTTTTTCTTATATATTTGACCAACCTACCGTATACATCCGGAATATTAATAAAATTACAGTAATCCGTCTATATGCTATTTAGTTGGATAAATTTCATTGTGCATATCAGTAATATTCTATTGATTAGAAAATTTTATTAGTTTCTTTTGTGCTCAAATGTGAAACACTTGTGATAAAATGGATCGATAGATCATATGAACTGCTCTGAAAACTCGTCCTAATAGGATTTCTCTTGAGATTTCGTTATTGTTATCAACGTTTTTCTTTTTCATAAAATTTATTCTAATGTGTCGTATGTGTTTTTTTTTCCTTGTAAATTTTTCTTCTATTATTCATCATTTTGAAAGTTTTATTATGGACGAGTTTCAGATTTCATTGATTTTTGATTTGATCACCGTCGTAATTTTATGACGTTCTTCCATATTTTTTGTTCTCGATTTTCCTTTGCAGATTCGAAAACATAAAAAACGCTTTATGGAGAAAATCGATACGATCCCTCACACATATAAACCGAAACGATTTCATTGGTATATTCGTCCTAAGGTAAATAAATGAGTGAAAAAAATTCAACAATAACCTCAAAATCGCTTAAGGGCTTTTCTTTTTGCGCCTAATCATTTGGTCTATATTGTTAAATGACAAAAGTGTAATTATCCTCATTATCATTAAAAAAAATACTTAACTTTGAGGTAAATTGAACAGAACCTGTTTGGTTTTTAGTGCTACAGATGGTTTCTTGTTGTGAACGTGAAAAAAAAAGAAACCAAAATTACCACATGTTGGTTGGCATGACATATTTTCCTCATCCATCAACCTAATCCATGTTTTTTTTTCCTCAAATCATTTCCAACTATTACCGTATTCAGGATCGTGATTTTTCGAATGAGAAGAAAATGAATTCTTCTATACCAACGGATTCTATTCAACATTCAGTAGGACCACGTAATAATAAGGTGAATGACATGTTTATCGAAAATCGATACGTATCTTTTTCATGTAACATTTTGAATTATCAGGCTAATCGTTGTACTGCTTGAATGTTAACTTATCAAAAGCTTTGAGTTCTACTAGCAATAAATAGATAATTACTTAGTCATCTTATTATTACATAATAAATCATTTCGATTTCTATGCAAATCTTTTCTCTCAGTTAATATCATTTTTTGAGGAGGGAAAAAAAACACGTAAACAATCTGTCGAACATATTGCTTTACTTGCTTCTCTACGGCTATTCTGATTAGTTCATTAACGATGATATGTTGCTTTCAGTCCGATTCCACATCCAGATATCGATTCTGTCGAGGTGGTGTATCAGCTAAATACCTCTCAAATATGATTATTATAGCTTTAATACAGGAAATAAGTGTAGGTGAGTGATATTTTTGTATTTTATAACTCCTAGCACTAGTTGAATGAATGCGGGCATAATTTTTCGGCTAGTTTCAATTTAAGCATACCTGCAGATGAGGATAGATATGTATGGATAGGATACTTCTATATATGTCTGTATACGGATATATATGTACTTTTGTATACACATATACATGGATATAGAGATATACATGAGTGTCATGAGTTCTAATCAGTAGTGTGCAGAAGTTCGCAGCCGCCCCCAGGCTTAGCAAACTCGTCATCTATTCAGGGTTAGTAAATTAGTATTAGAGGAATTTGAGGATGATAAGCAGCAATGACTTGGTAGAAGAGTGGTTAGCTCAAGTAATTGCATAGATCAGGGTTGTACTCAATTTCCCCATGATATCACGTATATAACGAACCTTGATACATCCCATAGGGATTGATCAACGTCAAAGCTTCTTATGCTATCTTTGATTGATTTTATAAAATACATAACAGTACTGAATGTATTCAGGTTTGATCCTCGCTACAGCCTCACCGAATTGGTTTCGTGAACCTCGTTTCGTAATTTTAACAGCATGTCGAATCGCTCAACTTGTTCCATGCTTCCTGGCATTAGCTGGAAACTATACAAATAATGCCAGCTTATTAGTACCATTTATGCTATCACAGGTATCGTATACTGTAGTTCGTATTGTAAACTCGATCGATTACGGTATTTTTTTGATCTACATGTTCAAATGGGATGAGTAAACTCTGAAGCGAAATTAACATACAATCAATTGAATACTAAAGAGGAATAAATTATTCTATTTGATTGATGATGTGAACAGAATGACACTCATCATATTGAGGTTATTTTTAGCGTATCTTGTCAAATAAATGTCTATCATCAATTTGTTATTAAAATATATCAGTGTTTTTTTTTTCGCTTATCGTTCTTGGAGAGTTCGTTCGTTTTCCGCTTTTGTTGTTTGTGAGGTTTTTTCTTATTTTCATTATCAATGAAAAGTTTAAAAATATCTTACGATACGATTTTTTGACATTCGATTCGTTTTTTTATCTCATTTCCTTAGACTAACGGCAAAATTTTGATTTATTACAATTAAAAATCGATTGATTCATTACTAGTTGACATTGATTATTGATTGAATCACTCGATAGTTTAATGAGTGAAGAACTCTTTGAGTTCTTTAATGGATTCATCGTCTTCGAATTGTCACAGTCACATACACTGATAGTATCGATTTATTGATTTACTCTTTATGTTATCGATTTCTTTCAGATATCACTTGGTAGCTATGCGGATTTATCAACATATATGCTTCTTATTCAAAATCTCCAATCAACCTATTCTGATCTATGGATTTTTGTCAGCCCATTAATATACGTTGTATTTCCTATAATTATCTATGCTATATTATTATTATTATGCATTTATATTACTAATAAGTCGATCAAATTTGTCACAATGAAACGACTAGGTACAATCAATAAGTATACGGTAGAAACACAAATCGAATCATTAATGTGATCGAAACTTATCGATTGACATCGACTACGATCACAATATATCACTCACTTCCTGCTTAAAATATTTAGTATAATTAGTTGATGTTACTAATGTTCTACGATTCGTTCAGTAATAATTTGATCTACAATACTGAGTTTACCGTACATCGTCGATATCATATTTGTTCCTCTCTAAAGAAGAACTAAATTTCCACCATTGATTATATGCATATTGATTTTTTTCTAAGACTAATAACGGTTAGTGGGAAATATATGCTTAGATTAAGGTTTAATGCTACTAAGTTGATCTCTTCTCTATTCTTTACTGATATATCTTCTCGGGTGATATATATGTATATCTATTGTATATATGTGTATACGTATATATACATATGTGTATGTGTGTATGTATGTGTATTTATGCGTGTGTTTGTATCTTTTTATGTATGTAAATTAAGACTATTTAGATCAATAATATTTTTATCAATTAGACGGGCATTGTATATTTTCATAAGAAACACTTCTTAATAGAATATGATTCTCAGTTATTTTTTTCTCCTCGTACTTTTTTATACGTGATATCTTTTGTATCCTTCATAATTAATAAAATAAAGAGTGACTTTCGTTTTTTTTTTGCTTGCTTAGTTTTTATAACCCTAAACGTATCGCTCAATGCTCATCTTAAAATATATGTGAGCACCGAATCAAAGAATAAGCTTGAATATCCCTAATAAAGCTGAGTCAATCGCTAACCATAAACCTCAGACGGTACTCGAACCCACATGAAGCATTGAGTTGTCGCAACACGAGAGCCTCGGTAGTACATTCCGTCACACAACTCGTTCGGACATCTGTGGATGCAGGTTCGAGTCCTGCCTGATTGATTGATTGCGATTGACTCACTGTCATAAGGGATATTGAAACAGAACATTATAACTTATCATGATTGCTGGAAAATGAATACAATTGCCTCAGTTAAGTCAATGATAAGCTTAGAGTTGGTCATATCGATTTGATTTTAAAATGAATAATATTCTTGAAAATTAATATTACTCCCTTACTTTTTGAAGACGAAGTTTGTTGAAAAGAGTTCAAGCCAAAAGAGTTAAATATAAAGTTACCAACGACTTCTTTTGAGAAAGAACTAGAAATTGTATTTGATTTGACTATATAAATACTTGGAGAGCGTAGCGCAGTGGTAGGAGGGGCAGCAGTGTTACCCGATGTTCAACTAGTTTAGGTAGGATCATGGCCGAGTCTAAGCCTAACAAACCCATATCTCATTGGGATAGTAAGCTAGCAACCATTGAATTCTGCAAAGATAAGCAGCATGATTTGGTAAAGATTGTTCACCTCAAATCATTTTAAAAAGTAAACTCGTTTTAACTGTGTTTATTAGGTCACTTTGAGGTCGAATGCGTTGAAGCGATCTCACGTGACTTCAAAACTTCTCCTACCTTGATAGTTATCAAGTTTGTAAAAATAAAAACAAAATTCACTGAAACATTTCACTTTATACAATTACGGCCCTCAAACTCAATCACATTTACATAACAATTGTTGGATTATTTATGTATATAAGCGGTTATATATTGGAAAACATTAAGCTAAGAATCAAAAAAAAAAACGGTGAGAAGAAACTGTGAGTTACTGCAGATCAAAAATTCCTTGAGTACATACAATGGTGAGGAGAAAAAGCCACAATGAAAAACGTGCGGAATCCATAACGATGAGGGATTGATGGCTTGCTAAATACATTGACAAAATGACGAATCATTAAAAATAATTAGTTTCTCTTCCGTTACTCTTTCAAATAAATATTAATAAACGAGCATCAGAACATTGAAAGCGAAAAAAAGCCTAGTTCAAAGAGAAGACGTAATAATCCAATCGTTGATCTACCATATCGTAAAGCTTAGAAATTTTTAAGCTTTTATCTATTACAAAAAAAAAATACAAAAGAAATGTGCATCGTAGTTTTTTCTTTACATCTTCGTTCCATCCTAGTCAGTTTATTAATCGATTCGGTAGATAAATGATCAGATCATTGTCTGTTAGGTTCGCTACGTAGTGGACAGTTGAGGTGAAAGCGGTGGAGGAAACGGATTAATAGAAGGAACTACGTATTCTGCCAGCATTGTTTGCTAATTATTCGAAAACTCAGAGGTAAATAGACTAGTATTATTGACAAGCACATGATTCTACAAGCATATTGTCGAAATTTTTTATCGTTAAACGATCGTATTCATCATGATAGAATAACGTTAATGAACGCATATGTTCTGGTGAACAGCATACTGACGGAACCGTTGAGGAATACAATAGACTCTGTAGCAGTGCATGATTTGATGGATGCATTTCCTGAAACATACAATTTTTCATCATCATAACTTAAATTTTGAATTATATTTAATCTGGTTTTTTGGAGGGTCAAGTGGTAGAAGAGGTCACAGTGACAAAGGCGTTGGTCGATACCGGGTATACGCGCGTTCGAGTTCAGCTTGCAAACCAGCCAAGCCTTTCAACCCTATGAATTGGTATCAGATTAATCTGGGATGGAAAGCAGCACAGCAGCAACAAAATGGTCGTTGTCCTTTTACTTGAATGAATTCTATGAGTTATTAACCTCTTGACTGTTTACTTCAATGTTGTATTTGGTATGAGAAGAAAGATGGAAAGAATGATGCCAGTTATACCTTTGGTAGTGGATTTGGGCATATTCCTGAACAAAATCCTGCCTCAAATGTTGAGGGAGCGATTATCCATCGACCCCAACCGAGACTTGCCAAGTTCATCAATGAGCCACGTTTTTGACATCGCTGAAAAAGCATACCCACGCAATCATAAAAATTATAAGGTTTTGTTCTGCTACTAGAGCAAATAAAATACTAACTGCATCTTCTTTATCGGCTTCAAGCAGGGCAGTTCGAACGTCATTTGATTTTACAACTTGTTTATCCATTTTGTCAAATTCTTCTTGCTCTTCTTCATCTAATTCTTCTCCGTCTTCTTCACCAAAACCGTACCAAATATCTTTTTTCTTTTTCTTCGAACTTCTTCGAATCTGAAGAAACTGATTCAGTAGCCATTTTTTTCATCACAATGAAATTATCTTCAGTTCATAGAGTAAATTTCTTTAGAGGAGTTTATGAGGGTACAAGAGGATAAGTTTAGTTACCTGTGTTCTCTTATGCAATGGAATTCTTTCGAAGATTTCTGTCTGACTAAATGGCGCTTCTGATGTCGGATGTGTTGATTGAGGAGAAGTCGATTCTACTATCGAATTATACATATGGTATCCTGATGAAAAACACTTAAAGTATATGTCAGTCTTACCACAAAAGATCAAATATCAAAGCTTAACAATATATATTGATTGACTGATCGATTGGTGCTATGTAACGTGAAAAAGCGTTGCCGTTCTGCCTATGAAAAGATTAATCCATAGTCCAAAGTGAGAAAGTGAATCTAGTAATGATCCTGCGTGAGGCGCTGTTCAGTGGTTATTGAGTTACCAGATAAAGCTTTCACCGATTTTTTCTTTTGGCGCTCAAAATGATTTCATTATCTACTTGAACATCTTGACGATCTTACCAAGTTCTCTTCGTTTTCTTCTAATACCGTCCACACGTTTACGTACAACTTCAGCGTCAACAGTGTTTTCAGCACGGGAATAAACTAATAAAAATGGTGAGCATTTTTTTATTAACTCAATGTAACGACGCATTCGAACGTCTCGACGAGTAATCTGAAACGTTTAGTCAAATTTACAATATAAAAAGGAAAACTGAAAAGCTTAGGAAAAAGCTTGGTTGAAAAAACCTCACTTTTAATCCATTGAAGCTTGAAAACATACTAATTTATGCAGCTTTTATAACTATTAGGCTTTATATAAGAGCAAGGGGTTAAGGCAAAGAGCGATGACTTTAAGCGCGCGCTATCATTTAGGCTCAGTTAGTTTTACCTCCGATTTACTCACTAGTGATTTTCTCTTGAGGGAATTCTAAGCATTCTTAGATGTTTTTCATCGCTTAAAGTTTCCTAACAGCCAGTTTATTGAATCGAGTCAAATTAGGACCAAGTAAGCTTTATCACCACGATATGTTTGGAGTGATTAAGTGCTGAATAACTCACCCGAATAATCATTTGACTACTTTCAAGAGCATTTGCCTCAGCAAGTGGCTTTGTAGCATCCCATGTGACTTTTTCCGATGTGGTCTGGATCCAAACGTGATATGCATTTGATCTCACCATTAAAATAATGTTACTGTTACTTTACCGTTATCATTTCAAGTTGTTGATTTTCACCACAGTACTCGTGAAGACAAATAGATTTCGCTCGAAGTTGCCGCGCGCGTCCAGATTTTAACGCGTTGCGACGATGTAGATAGAAATGCAATTCGGCACGCATTATCTTAAAGGAAAACATTATAAAAGTAATAAAATGAAATTCGGTTCTTTTCTATAGTTAGTTACAATGAAAGATGTTTTCTTAAGAAAGTTTAAGCAATTTTTCTTACTGAA
>KN716300.1:111788-180952 GCA_000816705.1 Dictyocaulus viviparus | reverse complement strand
CACCCGAATAATCATTTGACTACTTTCAAGAGCATTTGCCTCAGCAAGTGGCTTTGTAGCATCCCATATGACTTTTTCCGATGTGGTCTGAATCCAAACGTGATATGCATTTGATCTCACCATTAAAATAATGTTACTGTTACTTTACCGTTATCATTTCAAGTTGTTGATTTTCACCACAGTACTCGTGAAGACAAATAGATTTTGCTCGAAGTTGCCGCGCGCGTCCAGATTTTAACGCGTTGCGACGATGTAGATAGAAATGCAATTCGGCACGCATTATCTTAAAGGAAAGCATTATAAAAGTAATAAAATGAAATTCGGTTTTTTTCTATAGTGAGTTACAATGAAAGATGTTTTTTTAAGAACATTTAAGCAATTTTTCTTATTAAACATGAATAAGGAAGCAAAATATAATGCAAGAGGAAGCGTCAGAACTCTATAAAACTCGTAACTCTTCGTAAAAATTCAAGTAGTTTTTGATCTACAATCGGAAAATTGTATTTTAAAGCATACGAATCAATTTGTCTGAGGTTTTTTGGAAAACTGCCAGTGTTGAGTTGTATTACATAGAATAGTTTGTTAGGATAACATGGTAAGTGAGTACATAAGACCAAAAATCAGCTAGAAACGGTTCCAAGATCGCTTGAAGCTCCCTCTTGAGTTCGATGATTAACTCAGCTACACAGTATATGAATATCGTATTCATTCAGTGATCTACTGAAATCTCAAATCGATTAAAATTTTGTGTTACCTTAGTTGGAAATTGTACCATCTTTAGAGATTCATACTTTATCGATTGATTTTTTACACCAAGACTTTTTTTATAGGCTCTTAGTTTTCACTCAGAAAACTCGTCAATAAATCGATAATTGCCGTTGTACCTGTTCTTTTTCGAATCCAGATATATCAAAAAGCAGCACATCCTGGCCATCTAATTTACCTAAAAAATATTTTCATGAAAACCCATAACAAGAAGAAACTATTTGTTTTTGTATTTCATTCGTATTTTGTCATAATCGTGAAATTCGACCGATAGACAAACGGATAGATATGAAAACTGATAGACAAACAGACAGACAAGACTGACAGACAGAGAGATATACAGTGAGGCAGAAAGATATGAGGTAAGTGGACAGTTCTATAATAATTTTCAAAGCTAGACACTTTTTAATACAAGTAAGTGACGACTGCTCTCGACTTAGTTAATGAAGATTTTAACTAATTATTGAACTAATTAAAGAAAGATCATTTTGCTTACCGACAGAGGGATTGATCCCACGTACGACATTTCCGTCATCTGAACCATCATCCTCAACAAATGCATCATAAATGGCTTGCATTGTGGCAGTGATTCTATGTGAAGTACGGAATGGTAATGAGGTAGTTGCTAAACCAAAAATATAACAATAAGACTTTTATTTCGTTGAAATTCACTGGTGGTTTTTCTGTTTACCTCAATGGACTGAAGCTGCAAATTTGTGTTAACTCAACATTTTTGTAGCCCAGGAAGCTCCGTCAAATGTTTAATTCGATTTTTATTGACATTAAAGCTGTAGCTTATTATTTTATTGATCTTTTTCTGTACTTCTTCCTGTACACACACCAAACACAATTCGTTTATCTCTTTGGAACCATAATTTTACTTTTATAATTGAATTTTGTTTCATGTCCGCTTATGGGATGTCAGCTGAATGCTGCTTAGCTTTTCCTTGCAGAAATTAACCGATGAAGAGTGAGATGAAATCGGTTTGATAGGTCTGAGAGCAATAGCGAGCGAACTATTGTCTGCATAACACTGCAGCACCTTGTACCACTGCGCTATGTGCTTTTTGGAGGGATATATTATGCAAATTAAATGTTTACATTATGATTATATAATAAGATGATTTTTTCAGATAGAAGTATTTTGCATCTGGTTGTCTCAATTGACACTTATCAACATTGCCATGCTGATAAATAGATTTCAAAAAGCTCTCTATATAGTTGCATTCAAATGATAAAGCTTACTTGAATGTAAGTAATTAAGTAATGTTTTTAGTGGCGAAAACAACTGTGTGGCGACCAGTACAGTACAACCTATAACTGTAGCTACCGTAGTCTTACCGTAATACTCAAGATTACGATCTAAACAGTAATCAATGTGCGTCTAGAATGCTGTGCATTTCTACAGATTTGTTTAATGTGCTCAATATACAATCTATACGATCAATACGATCAATAAAAACTCTGCAGACTTTTATCTTGAATAATTCTGAAGCTACAACCGACCGTTTGGTATATCGCTGAAATCCAACATGTATCGTATCGTCTCCTGAACGATATCAGTTATGTAGTCGTCATTTGTAGAGGCAATGCATGCATTGCATAGCAGCAGTAGAACGACGTGCATAGTTCTTCTGACGAACATCTAGAATACTCTGTTGATTTCTTTAAAGATTAAATAGCCAATAGACAAGTGCGATGGTACGGTCGATAATGGTACGGTAATTATGCGCAGAAATCATATTGAAGTATAAACGGAACGAAGAAGAAAAAAAAGTCGAATAAGCAACAATTTGAATGATGTCAACATCAATAGATGTGAACTCCTGTTAAGTTGACAACGATATATTTATGAATTCCGTTGGGAATCAGAATTCTACATCGTCTTCTATTCACACACTGCAGTATTTCAATTGAATCAACTAATTTTTATTTACGTATTTTATAACTAGTTTATAATCAAACAGCTGATCTTTCATTCAGTACAACTTGCGGTAACTTAGTAATCCTTTTAGAAGTAAGAAAAAAAATTATTCACAAAGAAAGTGGGATAAAGTTTTATTGAGGAAAGTGGATGTCAATACGGGAATCTTCAGAAATTCTTGAAAACGAATCGATCGATACCGTTGAGATTACGCTAAACAGGTTAGTATTGAACTTAAGAGGTGATTATCGCCAATTGTAGGTTTTAGAGGTATTTATGAGTAGAGAAATTGTTTAGCATATGATGAGATGAGTGACAAAAAGAGGTCTCGAAGAGAGAAAAACAACACATTCAGGTTCAATTCGCTCAGATTACCATCAGTGCAAGAGTTTTTTTTATCGAGGATCTGTAAAAATGAGTCGTTCTTACCTTACTAAATCATTCTTACTATATTTATATATAAATTTATACAGAATTATAAAATATTACGGTAGGCTTTTTTGTTTACAAATAATATGCTAGTTCATATACCACGATAAATATTGATCATTATGAGTTACAAGAGTTAAATGAAATATATCACTATAAGAAATGGATACAGTATAATTTCTAAGTGATTTGAATCACTGAGGTCTACCTACTGTTTTTTTTTTTGAATAATTTTGACATCAGCTGTTGAACTGCTAGCTTTTTTTTTTGTTAATAAAATGCTTCAATAAAGATGAAGACCCTCATTTTTGATCGTCAGAGTGAAACGATGTTGTCACGACAAAAATCGTCCATGTTATGACAGAAAAAAAAAACGTATAGAAATTTGACGTATTGTTTTCCAATGGTGTCATTTGGCTGAAGAATTTGTCGTACGAGCAAAATTAAAAATTTGTCTAAAGCTGAGGTGATTTATGTGCGATGACTGAGTAAAGCCATGGACCACCAAATGAGGGATGTGAGGTTTTGACTTAACAGCAAACTACTTTTGTTTTTTGACCGATACATTCCAGCAACCAATGCAAGCTATTTGAATTGTTATTACATAAAATCAAAAATGACAACAAAGTTTTTTTCTTATTTGTCTTCAAAGAATGTTAGTTGTTTTGAAGATGTCGTTTAACGTCAAGCTATTTGCCTCATGAGAATTCACTCGTTCTCATTTGACCACCTCAAGTCAATATCATATATAACTTAATAAATATATAGGAAAATTTGCATAATAAAAGCTTATAGACAAAATAGTTGGTGTACAGATAAATCAAAGCATTTAGAATAAAATTTGGTGAGAATCGCATGTAAATAAACAGTGGTAGAGGTGACTTTCTTTAGAGGTGTTGTTTACTATTGTTTACTATTGGTTATTTATTATTTACTTTTGTATATTTTATTGATAACGAATATTTTACCCATCTTCTTTGTGTTACTTTTGCTTCATTTATTATTTTCTTTCCAGTAGAAGTCTAATTTTGACAAAGTTGGATTAAGTAAACAAGAAAAAACTTAGTAAACAAGAAAAACAAGAGAACAGTAAGCAAGAGAAAAACGATAAACAAAAGCAGAAATTAGGTGATACCGTATTTTTGATAGCGTTGTTTCAATTGAAAAAATTCGGAAAAACTTTTCAAAAATTTTCACCGAACTACTGAATATGCAAAGTTGATCATCTTCCCTCATATATGAAAAGTTATTCAAATTTAAAAGCATTATAGACATGTAATTTGCATATTCTAACGTTCAGAGGAAATTTTTGTAAAGCTTATGAAGCCGAGTTGACGGTTTTCAAATTAAAATCGTGCCTGGAGGGAAATTCAAGCACAAATTTGTAAACAATAAGGAAAGATGTAAATGAACGGAAGAGGTATCAGGAATGATATGTACAATTTTCCATTGAGGGATAAAATCATTCTAAAAAAAAGGCATTGCGAGCAATATGAGGAGGTAATAAAGTGATAGACATATAACTCTTATCAATATCGCTTTTAAAATAACTGATAAAAATTCAATAAAAAAGAAATAAAAATGGTATGAGATGAATGAGGGATAAAAGCAAAGCAATTTTTACAACTACAATAAATTTCAGCACTTTTTGAGGACCATCGATGTTTAAAGAGGATAAGAAAAATTCGTGATTTAGAAAAAAGCGCGATAACACGAAATGTTCATTGAAAAAACAAGAGAAAAGGAAGAAAAAACAATAACAAAAACAAAAACAAAAGTTCAGGAGGAAAAAATCGCTCTGAGTTGTTTTTTAGATTGCCTCATTGTTTATTTTCGTTATCAAATGAGATGATATGCCCATAACCCGGTCATTACTAACTTATCATGCTTATTACACATTAATAAAATTTGTATTAAAGTAATATTTTATTCAAAGTGACTTATACTTAGAGCGTTGTTTACTGTTGTTTTTTTTTTCTGGATGGTCAATAAAAAACAACGTTTGTTGGTAGGAATTTTTCTCAAATCGACGACAGCAAGGAAGGTCAAAGTTGTTAAAACATGTTAATAATAGCGTACAGATTTGAATAGCTTGAGGATCAATATGACCGGGAGGTTCGATGACTACCGTATATGAGTTAGAGGATAGATTACTGGATATTTGAAAATCATTGATAATTACACAACTGGGAGAACGTCGTCTTTTATAATGAGGTTCGGCAGACTATGAATGTGTTCCATATTACTAAAATGGAAGTTTTGCCTCATTATAAAACAAATCTTAAAACTTTCTACTGTGCTTCTATGAGAAATCGTTTATAAAACATACAAGAACCAACTGATTATTGGAGAAAAAAAGGGCGAATACCTTCACCTAATGAGGATAATTGAGTTCTTCCTGACACGTCCGATGCGTTATGGTAAAAGCTGTAAGAAAATGAATGATATTGCTTAATTAGAAATAATACCAACTTGCTAATTAAGCAGCATATTGTAATAAGAAACGCTTTGTGTAGAAATGATTTACATTACCGTATATGATAAGAACTTTGATCTATTATTAGATCAAACGAAATCTCGTTAAAAATTAAGCAAAAAACGACTTCGGAAAGTTTTTTGTGATAAAATCGATATGATAGAGTGAAGCTGATCATAGTGTTAATGCCGTCGAGGTTAGTGAACACTTGTCAGTCATTAAACGTATGACAAAGCAAACATTTGTTTAAGCTGGTATACGGTAGTCGGCTGTTAATGAACAATTGTCGTCTGTCTAACTGACGACGATGATGATGCTACAAGTGATATGCCATCGGTGGTTTT
Source organism: Dictyocaulus viviparus (assembly GCA_000816705.1). Taxonomy (NCBI): domain Eukaryota; kingdom Metazoa; phylum Nematoda; class Chromadorea; order Rhabditida; family Metastrongylidae; genus Dictyocaulus; species Dictyocaulus viviparus. The sequence continues at coordinate 175,014 of KN716300.1, read as the reverse complement.
GAGTTAGACACGAAGTTTGGAACGTCAGACAAAACTTGAACTTCAGTTTTTTCAGTTTTGCGGTCTCTTGTGCCACCGATTGCTCTACCACAACCTACGTTATGACTTCCATAAGTGATTTTTGCATATCATAGACAAAGTTTTTCTCAACAGGAAAAATATTGGGCTTTAACTTAGGAGAAAGCCTAGCGTCTTCATCTTTAGTGAGGAATTACTTATGAAATGGAGGATAAATAAAGTAAAATAGTGACGTTTATGCAGAATTGCAATAATTAATTAAATTTTTTCTTCGAAGCTTTGCTAATTGAACGGCTCCTAACCAAATTCTCGAGTAATGAGGAAATCTAGACTCAAATAGTAAAAAGTCATAGAAAAATGCGTTTGTTCAATTACGTTTACCAGGAATAACTAAATATTAGCGGGTAAATGGTTGGTAAATTGACGGCAAATGTGAGGGATAAGGAGTAGGTAAAGAAATGGTATCGCCTTAGTTTTCAATAACTTAGTAAATTACGTTGGCACAATAGCTGACAAAAAAGCAAATCTATAATTGATATTTTCCTCTATAAGGGATGTGCAATGAGTTAATGTCGAAAAGATGTTGTACGTCTCCAGCTTTTCGATTGGATGTCAAACGACTGCTGAAAAAAAAAGAGAAGGATACGTATTTGTCTTCGGACACTGCTCCCATTCTTGAAATGGATAACCTCTAGCTGGATTGACTTATACCTTCCGAATGCACTCAATCATATCAAACAATGCCCTTATAGGTAGTACACCAAAATTTGATAAAAAAATCAAAAGTTTTCAAAGAAAAGCTGAATGAGGAAAAGTGGAACTCATTAAATTATTCCAGTGATTATTTAGTCATTCTGAAGAAATAAAAAGAAACGAAAGTGTGTATGAGCGACTCTATTAGCAGAGGTCCGGACCATCAATATGAGTGCTTGAATGATGCATTTGTTGATCACGGACCAGTCCGATCAGTTACAATTGAAATCATAAGGGAAATGAGTGAACAAAAAGCCTACTGAACAATCTATTTCGACCTGAATATGATTGAGTCAAATGGATACTATTTCTCATGGTCATAAAATTTGTGCTAAACGCTCTCAGATCGTAATATTAGAGAAAAAAGCTAAGAATGGATGAAAGAACATTTTGAAATAGTTAGACTCATTATCAATTGAGGTATTAGTAGAATTGGAAAATAATTGAATGAGGCATGAGATGTTAATGCAGAAAACTTTATGCTTCCATATAAATTTCTTATGATGCTTTTATAGATCTTATTAAAAGCATAAAAAACTTACGAAAAAGCTTTTTAACTGTGAAGGAAGAAATGAATTTTTATCGTGAAATTAGCTATCATTTACGAAATGACTTCTTTCGTCTATAAAATGCAGTCGAATGAAGGAAATTCCTCAATGAGGAAATACGAATGAGGGTTAGCTAAATGTATAGATAAATCATCGAAGAAATATGACCCTATAGAGGGTCACAAACGCACGCATAACAACAACGAAGAAAAACAGGTGTTTTTTTCTGGGAAAATTAGCGGCAATCAAATATCACGGGTTGACGTCGGCCCCGTTATGGTCGACGCTAGTGGTGAGTGTCGCGGCTCATACAAAACTAACAGGCGGACGGACGAGTGAGTTCCGATGAGTTTCACATTATGCAGATTAAAAAGCTCCATATTAGTATGACAACAATCAAATGTAATCAAAATAACGAAAGATTAGTTAAACGTTTTCATTTTTTCAAGATAAAAAACAGGTTAGGATGAAAGCAATGGGAAATTTTTAGCTTACAAGATGGATAAAAATAGATAAAAGTAGAAAATTTTGATATTGCTTAAATTTTTATTTCTTCATAGATAATCAGTAGAAAAAGCTTAGAAAATTTGAAATACATCAGAATTCGCTAAAGATTCAGTCGATTTTTCGTTATTCACACGTGAGTTATCTCATTAACGTATGAGTTCTTCTTCTTTTAGGTTTTTTTTTCTAGCTTATAGAAAATTTTTCTTCCATACAGATTAAAAAAGTCAGCTAAAAATGAGGATAACTTATTGAGGAACGAAAGAATCGAATGCTGCTTAAATGCACAAAACATATATAGATGTATATTTCAAGATATTCTAAAGATCGGTGGCCTGTTTTCCCACGGAATGCTACAGTATTTGGGATTTGCATATTCATACCGTTCCAGCATTTTTTCCTTCGTTTTAAGTTCCTGGATAGATTGGACCGATGAGGAGATGTAAAATTATGAAACGAAATCATTTTAATGAACATTCAGTAATAAATAACCAATAATACACAACTTTATGTTGAGTTAAAAGAGTATCGGCATCTTTTAATGAGGTATTTCGAAATGTGTTGTAATCGCTAAAGCATCCGGTTAGATTGAGGTTGATGAGTTTGACGTCGTACAAATTAGACTAAGATAACATTGATCTGGATTACCACCTGTTTCTGATTGACACAACACACATCACCACCAGTACGACACGACATGGCGAATGCAATTGCTGAACGTGGTCGACGTGATCAGCCGATTCGATTCGAATCGTATACATCAGCAGCAACGGTAGCCGTAGTAGTAGTAGTAGTACTTGTTGTTGTTAGTTTTGTTGCTGTTGCTGTTGTTGTTGCGGTTCTTGTAGGGTAATCAAGAGATGTAAAATTTAAGTGCATCCTTTACAATCAAATATGTACGTATAAGTTGAAGTTGAAGTTTGAAGTTATGAGTTGAAGCATGAAATAAGGGAATGGTAAAGTTGACGAGTTCAGTTCCTGTAGGACGTGATGGTACCAGTGTATTATAGATAGGACTAAATTATAATACAAGCATTTTTACAAAGACTTGTGTATTATATTATATTTTAAGCATGCTATTTATACAGAATACCCTCAAACTCAATAGTTTTTGATATTCAGTCACTTTTAGATGAAAAGAAAAACTTTAACATCCCTCAATTACTGATTACTCGCAGAAATCGATTACTATTCAGAGATTTGAAATGTGTTTTTGTCGGAAACACAGCAGATACAACACAGCTTAGTAGTAAGGTTATGAACTTAAGCGGTATGATGTTTCTTGAGGTAGTACTACAATAGTGAGTGAGTGAGTGACAGTGTATTTCGATAATTAGACTGAGAATCGTGAAAAATAACAGAAACATCGAAAAATCACATAAAATAGAAATTGTACTCTTATAGTTAAAAAATTTTATATACTGACTAAACGTAAAGTGAATAAGAAGAGGTGGAGAGAGTTCGAGCGTGATTATAAAAACGACGATTCATCGCTTTGTCGTTTCCGTCGTTGAAAGCAAACTATCCACAAAATGACGTGATGACTAAGCTCAAAGCGTTAAATTCTACATCAAAAATCAAGTCGTTAAATTTTCAAGAGGACTAAATTGTTACGAATCAACTGTTTTCTGTCCAAATTCATTTTCTACTTATTCATATCAACGATAACGATGCGTAGAGAACAGTAGACGTCGTCCAGTGTAGCTCGTATGTTACCCTCTTCCTGTACTCATTATGTGATTATCTTCTAACTCAATTGAAGCTTTATCAGATCAACGTAAAACCAAACACGAAGATGCATTCAAGTAGAAGACGACTGACATCGCCTAGTGCAACTCGAACATGAACTTGGTTCTGCAATCATGATGTCGTTTTTCGTCAAATTGATTGAGGCTCTACCAAACGACAACAAACTTAAACATGTGAATTCATTTTGAAGGCATTTTTTTTACTGCGAGACTTATTAAAATTTCTTCACATGCAATGTTTTTAGCCAGATTTTAATTAGATTTATGCATTCCTTTCCATACGTCTTGATGTCTTGTTTGTTGATGAACATCACGATCGTGTTGTCTGAAAACCTACGAAAAAAATTATAAACATAGTTGGTCAAGAGTTAAAAACGTTTATAGTTGATATAATTTGCGTAAACATCAAATAATACGGTAGAAATTAGAGAAGAAATTGAGAGCTATTACGTTTTCAAATGAGGAACGATCTCCTTATTTCTATCATAATCATTATTTGTAAACAACCAAGGAATTTCCAGAATAATTGTAGTACTTAATTTCAAACTGAGTCGATTTCGCGTGTTTCACTAGAATGATAAGAAGAAAAGAGTTGATAGTAGATTGATAAGCTTAAAAGGAAAAAAGCAATGTTATTCTTGAATGATTGAGCAGCTGACTGAGTTGAATTGATGTTGAGATAGATTGGCATCCGAAATCGTTCGATCATCAACATTCTTAACTCGGCACTCATTGAGTTGATCGTCGATCAGTTGTGTTATCGAGTCCACTACTCAGCTGCTTAATCTAAGCATTTCTATAGAACTGCTTGAGGCGTTGTTGAGAAATCGATACAAACTGGCAAATCGAAACAGTACAGTACTATCACATTCATAAATAAAATGAGCAAACAAATATGCTACATAAATAGATTATTTGAAAGTTATTATACAAAAAAGCAATTACTATTGTAAAAATTACTATATCAAATCAATTAGAAAGAAGCCTGCTTCGAGGTCTTCTGATAAACTGATGAGGTAATGTCTTCGATCATATTAATATTTCATAGCTATAGCTTAGAAGTATTTCCGTTATATTCTAAGCCTTTCGTTCCTCATTGATCTAATTCCTTTTTCATTTGGTTTGAAATTAACAAGAAGGAGTTCTAATATTTCTGAAGCCTCAATTTCTTTCAATTCCGCAGTCAAATAAAACTGCTTAGTGATACGGTAAGAATACCGTGAAGCTATCAGAAAAAATCAGTTCGCAGGATGATATAAATGAGGATACGGTAGGAGATGAGTAAATTGTTAGAGTAGTTGATTAAAGTAACCGACATGCGTTCAGGTACAATCGGTTGAAATATGCAAATTGCAGTTTGATTGCAGCTAATCAACTTCCAGGTGGAATTAGAAGACAATTAAAGCGTGAAATCATTAAGAAATCAACGCATTCAACCATGACACTACCGACGATTACGGTATGTCAATGTAAAATTCGAACTCTTTCGTAATAATTGTGATCTATTTAGTACTCTTCGGTTTTTGCAAGTGTTGACTTTGGTGGGTTAACAACGATACTCATAGTTGAGTTTCCACCTCATAGCTTATTGAGTCAAATGACGTAATTAAGTTTTGTATAGCTTCCTTTTTCTATGAAGAATGATTAATTGAGGATTATTGAGAGTACTATGTTGAGTAGGAAAAAATTCATAAAATTCCTACCTATTAAAGGATTGCCTGGTACTATGATAATGCTGTATGCTGCTAGTGAGGAATTTTTGTAGAATATAGTGCTCAGTGAAACGATACGGAACTCACCAATAGACTCTACTGATCAAATATTTTATTTCACTTTGGTTTAAGTCATTTCAATAGGAATTGAATGCATGAGTCAAATCAGTGGAATCCTGAGGTTGTTTTTATTTCAGATTTCATCGCACTTTTTTTTGAGTCAAATTCCTAAGGCTTCAATTATTTTGACTCACAGTTGAATACACTCATTAATAGATGCTTTTAAGAATTGATAATCAAAATTCTAAAGAGTACTTCTTCATACATGATAGATCGATATTCATTATTATATTAAATAAATATTTTTTTAAGTCAAAATTATTCGAAGAGGGAGCGAACAGAGGGAAATAGTCGAAGGAAGTAAGCTCGTCAATTTTCAATGGAAAAATTCTAAGTTTGTATTGATGTAATTTTTAGAGGTTTCAGAGGGTTCTTAGAGGTAAATTTATCGCGTAAAAAATCGACTTTTTATGAATTTTTCTGAAATATTCGACGTAAATCTTTATGTTAATAAGATCGTGTTCATCGGAATACCTAGGTGATATGGATAACCTCAATTTTTTGATCTACGCAAAACAACGTTCTCTGAAATGAATTCATATTTCAGAGAAATAATCGTATAGAAGATCAACGAATATCGATTATGTAACAAATCAGTTTCTATTTCATAATAACATAGCAGTTGCTCAAAATTCATGGTATCTACGGGGGCGTGTAGCACAGTGGTAGGAAGTGCCAGGTGGATTACACGAAATCAAATCAAAGTTCAATTCCACAACCAACATACCAAGAACTTCCCCTTTCCGATTTGATGAGTTGATTTAGTTGATTACGGAATGGCTATATGGAAAAATGAACAGCAGCATTTGTTTGATAGAGGTTGTTTATTGTAGGTCATTGAAGGGACCCAAACTCTTATTCAATACTTTTCATGATGTACGATGAAGTCAAATACGGGACGGAGAATATCTTATACATAATCAAGAACTTATGGCGGAAAAGCGCAGTTAGATAAGAGGCCACCGCGACGAGTTAGCTCGCGCGAGTTCGATACTGTATACGCGAGGTATGAGTTTAGCCACAGGACAAACAAACCTACTGTACTTCACAGGACGGTGAATCGGTTGCAGAATATGTTGGTTTGGTGAGCAACACTAACTCAATAGTAAATGGATCCTCTCAAGTCATTTTATAGACTGCAATCAATGGAATTTAATTTGAATATCTGAACGTTTATTCGAAACAATAAATAAAACAATAAATATAGCATCGTTGTCATTCACTCCGAACGGTAAGTCAGATTGTTTGTTTGACTCTTCCATAGAGTGTACTGAACAAGGTGAGTATAACTACGCCATATTTACATAATACCTCTAAACTTCAATATCTTAATTTTTAAAAATCTCTTGAAATCCAAGGAACTTATAAATGAATATTTCATTCGGTAACTCGTCTTTATTAATGAACCTCACCTTTCTAGATTGTCCGAGTGCTTTATCGATCGGGATTATTGCAATGATTTTAAATTTGATCATTATCAATATGATCTTACTGATCAATATAACATCAGAAATATTTTCCTTTTATGCACTTTTCAGCTGCAGTATACTGTAATGGTCGATTATGATCTGCTATAATCAAGGCATTCTTCTTGCTACCGTATCCCGCGCTATTGTCTTATACGATGCTGATTTTGCTTAGCTTTTCATGTAAATGCTTGTAAATGCAGGAAACAACAAAGTTTAATGAATATCCCATTCATTACTTACACATTAATGAATTTGTATATATATATATTGTATATATATACATATATATGTATGTATGTATATATGGGAAAAGATGAATAAATAGACACATATATACGTATATACTTATTATATACACATGAAAATACATACACACATACGTTCTCTTGAACTTAAGATAAATTTTCAAGGAGATAGATGCCGTATCTTGTCAGAGCTCTCAAATGTATATGCGATGATGGAGAAGGATTTCATAGACCTCATAATTTACATTTCAAACCTCATTTTCATATTGGTGATTTCATCACCGCAATACTGAAACGGCGGGCATTGGTGATGTGCTCGACTGGTAGAATGCGACGCTAACACTCGGCATGTCACAAGTTTAATCTCGCTCTACGACTCCGTATAAAGCTAACGTTCTCTATACGTTGTTTAATGGAGCGTATATTGAAGAAGACAATCGAGTTGATGTTTCATCATAGAATATCAATCGCTCAATCCCTTCGTACACGTTTTCCACGTACGAATTCAACTTCGTAATATTCAGACGTCAGAAATTTTCCCTGCTCTACGATTTAAAATGAGTTGAAAGATACCTCTGAAACACTTGAACAACTCCTATGCTAACTAAAATGAGCTTATTCGATTGAGGTAAATCTTCTTTTGGTCCAGAGATTACAGAATCACTAAAACTATAAAAAAATGAAATTGACAATGAACAAAAACTGAACAGTGACCAAATTGTTTGCTTAAATCACATCACAATAACATATATTTTTCCAAATTTAAGACAATAACTTTCTAGGCTCAAGCTATATACGGTATCCTGCCAGAGCTATTAAGTGTACTCGCGATTCCACGACCTCATTTTCTGCATCTGGAGCTTTATGTTTATCACTTTTAACTTCAATAATGCTCGATTGTTTAAAACTCACAACTCAATTTATTCAATATAATCATGGCCCACACCCCGTTGATGTGTATGACAGCCACTGTGCGCCGTCGACGTACGGCGTATCGCAAGTTCAGTCTCGCTCTTCAGCTCCGTGCAAAGTTGTTATCCTTCGTGCGGCGTTTCATGGAGCGGATATAAGAGAAGAATGACGATTATTGGTGTTTCTTCATAGAGTACCGATCACTGTTCGACTTCGTACACCTTTTCCTCCTATAAATTCACCTTTCATAAAATTCACTCATAAGAAAATTTCCTTTACTGATAACTCTTATGATTCGAAATGAATTGAAAGACACCTTTGGAACTACTGCAACTGCGATGTGAAGTGAATTAGAAGTGAACTGATTAAAATCAGAAGTGTTAGTTCTTTTCTAATTTGACTAGTTATCACTTAGCTTAAAAGCTGTTAATCTTATCATATGAGGCTGCTAGACTATCTAACTCCTCAGGGGGTCCATCAGAAGTTTTCTAAGGTATTACTAGTCCCATCCAACTGAGCTTAAGCTTCCGATCGTTGATTAAAGCGATAATTTTTCACAATATTTCATTTATTATCAGTCGATAGGAGTCGATATTGAGTGATTCGAATGACTTTGAGGTTACAAACAAATCGCAAATCCAGAGACTATTGGGAAATGCTCGAATCCCTTATCGATCAATATCTTATTCGGATAATTTTCTTTTTTTTTGCTCTGTTCTTTTCTCGTATGAAGAATAGTACAATTTCTTTAGACGTAATGAGTTTCTTATTGGAATATCCTCATTCTATGCTAATAGATTTGTTATAAGACTATCATTATATATGAATATGCAGATTCATTAGAATTATATATGAATATTTAATTTTTTAAAGCTTATTTATATACTTATGAATATATAAGTATATTTTTGGAGGTAGATTTATTGATTAGAGACCTTCGAGAGGCAAAAAAAGCCACGGGAAAGAAATATAACTCAAAAAAGTGTGACTAATGCAATAAAAAAATAAATACAATATATAATATAGATTTTAAAAGTTTGCAAAATAAAATCGAAAGAATTATAAAAAATCTTTTACGAGTGAGGGAGAGGTTCGTTTTTTTTCCTGGCTATCGTGTAAATATTTGGATAAGAAATGTTGTTTATTTGTTAGAAGATTAACAACCACAATGTTTACGTCATTGCTGCAAATTGTCAACAACGTTAAAAAAAACTACTTTTCTTTGGACGGTAAGTGATTTTTTTTATTTTATTGATTTTTTCAAACCCCTATCCGCCAGCCGACGAGTGATAATATCGGAATGACATCACTAGCATTTCTTATCTCTCATTAAGTGATAATAAAAATTCAAGTAACACTGAATATCTCAATTTTCATGTCTCTGAAGAATATTATGAAATGAAAAGAATTGAACTCAATATTAAATGAGGTACGAGGTAGGATTTTTGGAATTTGAATCACCTTCCTTTATGATGAGGTAAACATTTCATACAAAATTTCTAGTAAAATTTTCTTTCTTATGAAAGAATGGTACTCATTTTTGCCTTCTACATGACCTTACTGTAGTGTGAGGTAGCAAATCAGATTGTTTTCAATTATTTTTATACAAACTCATTAATGAATTAATAATTATAAATTAATATAAATTAATTTATTAATATAAATAGTAGGCTTCTGCTTTACTACAAAGTTTTGTGCATTTTTAGCCCTCTAGGGCTGGCTACCGGTCTACGGTAGCTTTTTTTCATGGAAGACTGAACACCATTGTATTCATCCATTTTTGTTAATTTCACATCATTAAGCTTAAACAACTAAGGTAAGTCACTCATTTATAGAAATCACTCAACACTCTGAGTTACCCTAAAAAGCTTAGCATTCATTTTGAAAAAAGCCGTCATTCACGTTTATCAAGAAAACTTATATTTTTAAATTATTTTTTGAGGTACATTTATGATTTTAAGCTCTTTAGAAAGGAATGGAGAGGGAAGTCTCAGTACATCACAAGTGATAATCGGTAGAACATTTGTAGCTACGAGATCGAGTCCAGCGTGAGGCACCAAGTTTTGAGTCTAGCTCAAAACGAGGAAAATCGATAGAATTTTTATTTATGATGATCAATACCATTAATGCTAAAAGTTTCTAGTACCTATGATAACGTATTTCAAATAAAAACATAACAAAGACACATAAATATTAAAATTCCTCACTAAACTCGAGTGTTAATTTTTCATAGTTTATCAATTTTAAAAACAAGAAGGTAGATCACTATGGCAAATAATTGTTGCTCAAGCGATACGGTAGTTCTATCGATTTATTGATTATTGAAGTTTATTTATATCTGTCATTAATTATTACCTAATTCCATTGTGTTTTGTTTATGTAGATGAGATCATTTTTATCTGTTCCATAAAACTAAGAAGTATTTAGATGGACATTGATTTTGGAGAAAATAGTGATTTTCCGGCAATCAACTCAGCTGACAAACCTCAATTATGAGGTTTTTTATGGTTTGCATCTGTTTTTTTTATTTTCGAAGCCTCTACAATATTTATTTATGCGCTATTTCAATTTTTTTTCAAGTTTCTCTTCTGAATATTTGTGAATTTTGCTTATTTAAATCAATACGATGACACTACAGCATTAGTGCAATTGGAGGTAAAATTATCCTCAAAAAAAAAACTTTATTGTGAGGGATCAAAAAGTGAATGATGTAAATAGTTGCCGAACAAGAACAAATCGATATAAAATTGATATCATTCAGGAATAGTGATTCTGTTGATGGAATGCCATGGTAGAAGATTGATAACATCATGTTTGTCCTCGTATGGATTGATTACGATCGTTGGTTGACGTGACGTTTCGTACAGTTGACTCTGATCGTACTCCTCCTCAATCGATTTCGAATCACTTATCCACTTCTCCATTTCATCATTAAACTATCAAATATTGTTCATCAATAGAAAGATCCCTACATAAAAAACTATTATACATGTATCTAATGCGTATTGATTGCATAAGTAGTGCTGACTCGATCGATCTGATAGGGAATGGTTAGCTAAGTTAATGTATAGATGAGAATCTGCATCAGAGTTCAATCCCTTTCAAGGCTTCACGTTGAAATCGAATGAGTGGCAGCATTACAGAGGGACTGATCACTCATCAACACTTGTCGTATCCTATCATGAAAAATTTTAATCATAGACCTCTAATATAATGAGGAATGGAATCAATTAAGGAATACTTCATATTTGAATTTGTAGACATCATTAATCAAAAATTTCCTCATTTTCCTCTCAGCTTTATTCGTTTTTTAGTGGCTGCCTTATTGTTTTCTCACTAACATTAACATGACTTACTAGGAACAATATCATTTATATTGTTTTTAAAAATATAATTATAAATAATATTTATATATTTTTTGAAGGAAAATGTTATTTTAGCAATTTAAATATTAATATAATTTATTTTGAGGTAGGTGCAGATTTTTTTTGTGTTTTCTATTTGATGACATTATAAAATAAACATTAAGAATTATCATAAATATTCAAGACCTCATTTTTATATGCATATAAAAAAAACGTAAGCAATTAATTTTTGAGGATCTCAATCCAATTCTATTAGTTATTCTAACCCTCAATACCCGTTATCTTTTCACTCATTTTTTCGAATTTTCCCTCATATTTTACATTTTATGTGTATTTGTAAATATGAGGTAGATCACAAAGTAATCCTCTTCTTATAAACACTCATTATAAACATTTTCAAACGGATACTGTAATGGTCAGCTTAACAGCTGATCGATCGATGACGTAATAATCGTAAGAGAATCCCTACGTGTGATTTTCGTGTATTCTATGTCTACTATTTTCTTATTATTTTTTCATATGATTGGCTGTACGATCTTTTCCACCCTCTAACTGCCTCAATTTAGGGACAAAAAAAAATCGGGCATACATCGTTGACTCGTCGTCTTCTTTTTTTTTCCCTCGCATTCATTTTTCCTTTTTCTTTTCATTCATTACAATTGATTTCGATTTCAAAAACGAATACAAACACAATAAAAAAACGCCAACGGCACTAATAATTATTCATTATGCAAATTAGTTGCTTATTTATTAATGTTGAAAAATTTCTATAGGCGTTCATAACACTCGCTCTGAAAAATGTATGCAGTATTTTTCTTGTAGGATACCGTACGCTCCTATAAAGTGTAGATCACTTTTTGATGATAAGAAATCGATGGTAGTTAATAAAATGTAGGTCTATTATAGAGTGAGGTCTAGGTTTGAGAGGAAAATTGAGGGTGCCTTTACTAGAAATAAGATGAGATCTAGATCTGAGGATGATCGTTTTTCTATGGATACTTGTAGAGTTCTTTTTCTTCCTCCGTTAATTTTGGAGGAAAACAAAATACTATAGGAAAATTTCGAGTTGTCTTTTAGTTTTCATTTTCTTTCTGCTCATCATGCAATCTCTTATTTTCTCGCGCTCTCTCTCTATGTTTACGTCTTATCTTTCCTCTTTTCCGCATTATCCATCACTTTGCTCTTTTTCTCTCTTTCCCACAACTTATTTTACTTTCGAAATTATTTTTAGTTACATATCTTTTTTTACCCGATCTTTTACTTTTCGACTCATAAATTTTCAATAGAAGAGCTCTTGTTTAGATCAAATAACAAAATGACTCACAAAATGACTCAGTTTTGAGTCAACGCTATTCATTTTCGTTTTCTTCGTAATTCCATTCTATTAAATAATCTTTGAATGGTGATTTCTTTTTATTCGGAAGTCGATTCTCAAATGTTTTCAAGTGAACCGTTCGATTAATGTTTATTTTTTCTTCGGACCATTACATTAAGAAAAAAAATCTATTGGACCATTACGAAAATTTGAGGCTTTTGAAATGTGCGTGTTTTTTTTTTCGTCTTTTCGGATAGGAAGATTTTTTTCTTCTGCCTTTCCTTAGTATCGTTTTACACTTTAATTAAGCTATTGATTTTTTTCCGATTCTCAAAATCGATCGACGATCGTTTACGTCTTAAAAATGATTTAAGCTTATAAAAAAATCGATTAGTATTATTTTTACATAGTTCTACTTTAATTAACATTTTCGTTGACACATTTTTTTTCTTTAATACATAATATAATATAGTATAATAATTTAAATTGTAATAATAATTTAAAATCCGCCAATAACTACTACAATCAGATTGTGACGTCGACAATAACCTAAGGTTTGAATGTAACGAACCTCAAATCATTTCGCACGAATGAACTTGTAACTTCCGATGACGTCATCGATATATAAAATTTTTGATAAAACTAATACTATTTTGATCTATATTTTACAAAACTAAAAGTTATGAAATGTTATAAACACTAAGAACATAGCTAAAATAGATTAATTATCGAATAAAAACGTACAGAAAACGATGAAAGCTGAATTATTCAAGTTTTGAGGATTGCCGAATCGTTTTGTGCTTCGAGTGTTCCTCCTATTTTCCTCGGCATCAATTATCCAATTTACTTGTTTTCATGTATAAATAACTAGCATGAGGTATAATTTTTACTCTATGAGGATTTACTCTTTTATTTTTTTTGTCTCTTTTACTGAGGAAAAATCCAAAAGATCCAATCAAGTCATGATAACCTCATGATCACTCCATATTGTTATCGATGAGGTAAAATATGTAAGCAACTTTAAAAATTCTTAGGAAGTTCAATAAAAGATGATTGAATAATTAAAGATAATTTTATTAATCTGTAGAAAAATCATTAGCAACAAAGCTCAAACTTTTTCAGAGGAGTTCTGTGATCGAAGAGGTAAACTGATTGTAATGTGAGGAAAACGAGCACAAAGAATCCGAACCATTCAAAAATCACTTGAATTCAAAGACAAATAATAAATAAAAATAAAATGAAAATTTTTGCTAATGGCCGCAAAATTTTTAGTAGATTTTAGTACGAAATTTTTTCACTCGACTAAAAACATAATAGAACTAAATGAACTCCAGCATTGAGTTCCGTCCTCATTTTGAACTTAACCTCATTAATCACATTATTTATCTATGTTTTTCTTATACTTTATAATTTATGACTTCATACTGTAACTGTTTGCCGAATTTTCTTATGGAAAAGATTTTACCGAAGTGAAAAATGTAAGACTCATTTTGTAAGTGATAAGACTCTGAGACTCACTTTATTCAAAGATGAATAGAGCAATAATTCATATCTGTATTAGACTCTCTATTTGAATTTTTACTTCGCTGTTTTCCACTAAGTTTATTCAGCTCCAAAAATATATGTTCTCCAGGTTTTTATTCCTCTACATGAAGTTTTTTAGTTAAGCTTGATTACAATCACTTGAATTCGGGCTCGATTTGCGAGGGATTTGCCTCAACGCGGTTAATTGACATCGTTTGCAAGCAGTACATGCAATTATTGTAGTACGAATTGTGTAATGCTTCAGAAAAAAAAAGCATGAAAAACAACTGAACGTTTGCAGATGATTTGATAATGATAAGTGGATTTGATTCTATTTTCCTCTTCTACAGATTATCATATTTCAATGAGTTTCTTGAGAAAGTATTTTTCACTCTAATACTCTCTATAGAAACCTCACAAAGAATTTCTTTCCTATGCTATCAATAGTTGTTCTATGAGTTCATTATCCTCGTTCGCTCATTGAATTTTTGAATGCATTGTTTTTCTATTTAATAAGCTCTAAGAGATGTTTGTTGATTGTCTTTGTCGTGTTTTTAATGTCGTGTCATTCTATGAGTTCATTCACCTCATTCACACCATTTGTTCATCCTTGACAACGATCAGCTTTTTTTTCCCTCAGATATCGGTCACATAAAGAAGAAAAATACATAGTTCTCCTCAACAGCTTTACCTCGTTTTAGGTTGCTGATTTAATCTTAACCAACGTTGTGAAAATGATTTATTGGGTCAAAATTTATGTTTTGATGTTGATCAATCCCTCTGGCGATATGCGCCGACGAATTCGTGTTTAACTTGATACCGTGTAAGTGGTTGCATGTGAGCCTGGTCTATACAGCGACTAGTCTTGATCGTTCTTCATCACGTCAGTGCTGTTCATCTCAATCTGATTCGTTCAGTACCAATTTATCAGCCTCGTAGACACGGAGGGCTTGTAAGCCTGATGGGCGGCCGCGAACTTATTTCGGTATGCGTGTAACTATGGTACTTACACCACTGCGCCAATGAGATCTCCTTATAGCATTCACTTACTATAATAAAACTTTATGAAAAAAGTTGTAATAATATTGCTGGAAAACTTTTCTATAACAGTTTTAATGCCTCTGTATTCTTTACAACATACTAAATATAATAAATTACAAAGTGATTTTTATTTACTATACTGTTATACTTTTATTTTATCAAAACAAGCAAACATTTAAATAACTAGTAACTGACGTTGAAAAGAGTTCACATGAAGCTTAAATAAATCGATTGCTTCATTGATCCGGATACCAATCGATAATTATGGATAAATCCATTAGTAAACCTCTATGCTCTATATTTATCAATCAATACAAATTTATTATTCATTTCGTTTTTTTTTCTTATCTATTTGAAAAATATTTTCGAATCAGACGTTCTATGATCGATAAATATAATGACAACAAATAAAATGTCTTATCAGACCTTATCACTTACGATTTTAGCAATGATAACAATCTTCAGTCATTCTTTATCAGTTATTTTTATACAATCACATCATTCCTTTATAGTTGGTTCAGCTTTTACCTCATCATATTAAGTTCTTGTCTTAACCTCATATACTCGATACATATTAATCGGATCGTTAGAATATCACTTTCATAAAAATTAATGAAAATTCCATAAGTGACTATCATAACATCATAATAAACTTTAAAAAGTTTCGCCAAATAAAAACCCAAATCCTTAGAAATTTTTTGTCGTTTTTTTTCTAAATGAATAGATTTAAGCTGCTTATATTGCCGTAAGCTTAACAAATACATCGCTGTTAATCATTTTAGCACATAAAGAACTAGTTGAGTTCCAAATTTCAGTGAGTTATCGCTAAGTGAAAGTCTAAACAATACAGTACAATGCAGTACATTTTTCTTTGTAGATGACGTCATTAAGGTGATATTATGAGTTTATTTTATCGATTTGTTCGAGAATAGCTCATTTCTATTAGTTAACAATCATAGAATACGCTTTAACCTCTATATTCTACGAATCTTTTAACGAAAAAATACTATTGATCGATGATGAGGTTGAGGTGATTCACTCACATTCAACTCGGAGAACTGAATCGATAACATTTAAAATAATGGATTTGTTAATGATTTGTCACATTCAAATCCTCGTTATCATTATAATAGCTTTTTTTTTACTCGTTCATGTCAAAGGAACATTTAGAAAACAAAGATAAGAGCCGTTCCGAGTCAATCACTCTAGAAAGAAAATGATTTTCCTCTTACCTCAATGCTATTTTCATGCAATTTTATAGATTCTCCAATACTGTTTTTTCTTTACGTAAAACTACGAAAGCTTTTATTATATAAATATATTTATAAAAAAGTTTTCTTCATTTTTATCACTACTTTTCCCTCATATAGCATTTCCGACTCATATGTAATGGCTGAATTATATGGCATGTTGGAATATTGATTGATCAGTGAATGTATTTGTCATAGATCAATAATTCTTTTTTCTTTCTAGTCAAAGTAAGGGATATAATTTAGTAATTTGATACTCTGACAGGCTTCATGGCTTTTTAACAATGAAGCTCAAATAGCAAAAAAACTAATGAATGACGTCAAATTTGATATAGCTGCATAGATATCATTGATTATTGATTTCGTTTCGATAGCGGAATGTCTCTGGATTGAATGAATCAATTTAGGTATAGGCAATTCATTGTGAGTCAAATCAATACGAAAGCTTTAGAATTTCGTACAGTCATCATTGACGTCGTCAAACATAACGAAATCGGCACCGATCTCATTACAACTACGACTACGACTACGACTACGACCACGACACCGACAACGACGACGACGATGATGATGATACGACCTCAACGTCGAAGGCTAGACAGCATTTCATTTACATTATGGATATCTTCTAGTGCTTTTCGTTGTATCTTTAATCTGCTTACTTCAAACAGTAATATTTATTAAAACGAAACCTTTAAGAACTCTTATTTTACTTTTGAGGCATATAAAAAACCTCGAAAACTAATTGATGGTCCAATAGGGAGTTTAGATAAGAAAACATGTAAGAGTGATTGGGAGTTAAACAGTTTTAAAAATTATCCGTGCATAGATTGAGATTGGATAAACCGCATGAGGTAGAGGCTCTATTTGCAGTGATAAAATAAGGGAATAAACTGGATAATATATCTACCTATATTTATAATGTGGTAATAGATGTTTTCCTCTGTAGAAACACTTAAGCAAGTCTAAAAATCAATAACTATCCTTTTCACAGCCGTTGAGGTAAAACTGATATCTACATTATAAAGTTCCACTTTATATCAATTGATATACAAAATATTACGGAAAATAAGAAGAATTTTTTGACATCATGTTGGCTCCGCCTACGTTTGACTGCTAACGTTTTCAGTTTGTTCACGATTTTCACTCCTCTTTGTAGCCTCAAATACTCCACTTTTTAACTGTCTTTTCATTCATACTTATTGATTTTTATCAATGATCTTATCGATTCATTCGTTTATATTCTATCATGCTGTTTTTCCGTCATTTTCCTTCAAATCGATATTATCATTATTTCGTAGTAATACGTTTTACCTCTTTATTCATTGATAGCATTGAGGTAAATTTCTTGCAGGCGAGTTACTATTGCTTGTTCCCGCTTATCTTTTTATGCTTTTATCGGTTTCGTACTATGACATACGTCACTAAAAGTGCATTGAGCTTTTCAAATTCTCAGAAAATACAAAAAATTTTTGATAACTAATCGATAACGGATTGTCACTCACAATGCTCTAGGAAATAAAATAATAAAATCTTGAAGAATATAATATTTATAGAAGATAATGAAATGTTTTTCCTCTGAGTTCTCATCTGATTTTTTTTTTCAGTACATGGAGATAAATGAAATTGAAAAATGTCCTTATCGTTTAAATATTTTCAACAACTTTGCGAAAAGCTATAAACATCCTCAAGCATGTTAAAGCTGTTCACTTTTTTTCCTCATTCTCCTCACCAAAATCGTTAATCATTTCGAAAATCCAGAAACAACTTAAAAACAAAGTTCATCGTTTCGTTGAAGCTTCGTTTCGTACTCAAATTCGACTCTGAAGTGTCTGAAATCTATAAAATTTCTATCGAATTTATATTTAACAGCATTATTCACCTCATCATCGATCAATAAATCAATTCATATCCAGTGAATATCGGTGATTTTTCAAAGAGAAAGTTGTTTTCTTTTACAAATAAACGCAAATAAACTTTTATTTATTTGTAAATAAAAAACATTCAATAAACATATGGTTGGTTACTAACGGGAATGTGAAATTGGAGAACATTAAGCGAATGGCGTAAATAATCTTCTCTTAAGAAAAAAAAATAATAAACATCTGTCTTTACTATTTACTTAGTTTGAAGAAAAAGTTAATTATTAACTTTTTTTTACCTACCGTAATCTTTTCATGATCATCTTAATATTTTCAATTTGATCTTCAATAGATTATGTTTTTGTTTAAAACTCATATATGTTTATAATTTTTTCCCTCAAAAATGATTATCAGATCAAATTTGACAGGAAAAAATTTGACTCATTTTAATTATTCATAGAATATCCTATAGTGTTTCGGTGTTGAATAATAATTAAAATTTACATATTTTCTATTGATTTTTTTTTTCTTATAGAAAGTTTTCAACTTACTTTTTGAAAAGATGAGTTGTTTATCCTACAAAGCATTTTCCTCATATTCTCCTCATATTAGCTTAATTTAGAAAACAGCTCGCAGAACTGTTACCTCGTTTTTTGTTTTACTTTCATAGGGATTCTGCTTTTGAAAAAAAGTATTACACATTTCGTTCTTTGAATTCTTTTTGATATAAAGAAATTTTTCTATGTTTGTTATTATTTTTATTATTTTCTTACGAAAATAAAAAAAAATTCTTAATTACTTATAATTTTCACTTGTAGTATTTTAGTTTATAAAACAACTAGAAGTTTGACAGCTTTGAGGTTAAAAGCTTAGGAGTCAATTAAATCTTTGAACTTTGGGACCAAAAAAATCTTGCTAGAAATGATCTACTGAGGTGAACTCGATGACTCGATTTGTGTTTATTTTTTATAGTATCTGTAATATTTATAAATATTGATCTGTTCTCTTTCTGAGAAAAAAAAACCACATATTATTAAAATATTCTATTTTTTCTTTAACAATTTTTTTTAAGATTTTCAAATTGGCTTCGATTTGTCGTGATGGCAAGACGAATTAGAAGAAAAATCCTCAAAACAAACACTTTATAAAGAAAAAAACATGTCCAAGTAAATTTATAGGTTTAAAATTTTTTTTTGAGTGTTCAGCTTGGAAACTCACAAAAGTACAAAAGCTTTTGATGAGGGAAAATAACGAATTACAAAAAGAGAGGATCAAAATTTCACTTGTTGAGTCTGGTGGATTCATTCCAAACGTGACAATGTCCATATTTATATTCAATATGTAAATTTATTAAGAATGAGTGTCAGAATGATTTTTTGAGGAGTTCAACGAGCCCCAGCTTCTTTGAAAAATAAGGAAAAAGCGAAATACAGCTTGAAATATAGTAATCAGGACAAAAATTACCATAATCGATAAGGAAAATGTCTGATCGAGAACTTTCAACAGCCTCTTTACGCCTCAACTTTTCCTCTCTTTAGTTTTTTTTCCCTCAATTATTCAACATATAAAAAAATAGTTATAGTTTTCAGATTCAATACAGACATTTTGAACCATTGTTTATTTTATAGTTATTGATTTTCTATGTGAATTTTATGTAATCCAGAGGTTTTTTCCTTACTAACATCTTGTTTTCTGTATTTTTCTCCTATTTTTAATTAGTGCACAAAGAAGTGGGGGAGGTAATCTGATCAGTAACGTCGAGGCGATGTCATTCCGCATTAAGAACAATGCCATGACGATTGTCAACGCAATTTCGAAGTATTTACATTATTTAGCTTAATTGAGTAACTATTTTGAAAAGCTATACAACATCTGACATTATCAATATGCTAATTTGGCCGGTTGCTAAAGCTTAATGCTCCAGCTATTGTAATAGAATGCGAGATGTTCATCTACTTTCTACCATATCCGATCATCACATATCTACTCCGTGGCCGGATTCAAATGCTTGTTTGTTCATCTACAAGTTAAGCTATTACTATAGGACGATTATCTGTCCTAAAAGCTTATCAAAATCATCGATTGATTACGGTAGCGTGAAACTCGTAAAAATTATCGATTACTCAAATATATATAGCTCATTGAAATTATTGATTGATTACAGTAATATGAAGCTTATTAGAAGTATTCGTTACAGTAATATAAAGCTGGACAAAATTATTGATTACTGTAACCACATCTACTTAATAATGAGATTTGACCACTTAAAAATTTGATTTCAATAATCAATTTTACTGTAAACAATATTGACGATATCATTGTTGCGGGTTATATGCAAAGTGGATGTGATATTTTTACACACTATACTTTACTACCTACTCAGTGTAATCCATATCCCAGTGAGGTATTCGAGCAGGTGCATAATCCTATAACGGTTGTCAGTTGTCGCTATTGCTGTTGTTGTTGTTGTTGTTTTTGTTGTCCTTGTTGTTGTTCTCCTTGTCGTTGTCGTTACTGTTCCTGTGGTTACTGCAGTAGTTGTTGTGGTTGTTGTTGCTGCCGTTGTTGCAGTTCATTGACATTAGAACGACTGTTTCCTATTCGAATCCGATTTAATTACGATCATACCCGTAGATCGTAGATCGTTGTATGTATCCTTCACTGGTCAACCGTTTTATGTCGTCCCAATCACCTCGATGATAAAAGTATTGAGGGTAATGTGCTTTATCAAGAAAACATTCATAACGTAATATTTGAGTTCGAGGAAGAGGTTTTTTATTTCATTCCTCATGCTTTTCTTACCCATGGACAATAATTATGAGCTGCACATATAATTTTTAAATTGATCTATATAGAAGAGAAAGGCGTTTGTTAACAGAAATATAGAAGTTCGATAGAAGTCTAAAGTATTGACGTCATTCAATTCCATTGGGATGCAGTACTCATCCATCTCCATATTGCTGAGGTAAAGGAGTACCAGCTTGATATATACAATGACTGACATGACATGACCATCCTTTATCTTGTCGGTGCTTCTTATCCTTCCAGATGATTATCGCACCATTTCACAGACCGCACAGAAATGTGAGGTCGAGTGAAGAATGACGAGGTGGTGGGACTATGCAACATCTCATACAGCTGGGCTAAGCTATGAGTTACCACATTTTCTTTGTATTGTTCATATTACTCAAAAAAATTATTAATATTCACCTTTCTATCCATCAAAAATCACTCTGGTAAAACTTTTTTCCAAAATTACTCTAAATATTATTTGCAGGCTTGAAGAAAAAGCCTTAAAGCTTATTTAAAGCTTTTGAATGTTTGAAAATCTTCATAATCTTTGAAGATTGTTCGTAAGCAGATTCTACAAGAAATAACAACATCTTTAATGTTTATGTAAGTTTTGAGGTGAAAACTCATAGATGATCCTCAGAGTGTCAATTGGAGGTATGTAGGATCGGAAGGAGGTGTAGGAGAGAAGGAGGTATGTAGGATCAAATCAAGGAAAACGGTGGTTGTAGCAGTATTAATTTGGGATGAAAATTTGCGTATTCATGCTTAATGCCTTTTCTGATGCTTACTTTACAACATTTTCAATAAAAAAGACATCATGTTAAACACTAGTTAGACTCAGCAAAGAGGCCACTCAAGGCAATTTTTCCAGACTCCTGTCCTCGACCTTGATGGATTTATGGAATGAGTTTCGCGTGCTACTTACTACTATTAGTGTACAAAAAAGAAGACGCTAATTTTTCTGAGATAATTCTTGAAGTAATCTTGCTTAATTTAAAATAACAAATGTTAAAATCGAACGTTTTTTCCTCAAATACTCAGCCGTTATGATTTCAATTGAGGCAAATTATATTTTTTGCCTTCAACAGCATACATGTGGAACTTTTTCATTTAATAGCTAAACATTTTCAAAATGTGACAGATGTGCCTCCGATCGAATAGTTATTAATTTTTGAATCGTTTTTATTATTCGTTTATTAACATTTACAATGAGTTATGATGAGGTAAAAGCATGTACCTCAAATGTCGTTCTCATCATAAAAAAAAGAAATGATTGGCAACTGTTTTTATCCAGAAAACGTCCACGTCTAAAATCTTAAGAAACGTAAATTTTGTAGTAATAAAGAAATATTTTTGCACTTTTTCTTTTTGTAATGAAAAAAAATTACTTAGAAAAAAAAACATGGACGACACCGTATAAATTAAGAGTTCATTTGAAATACTAGGTATAACTCATTTGTGAGTTCGTGAAATCTACCGTATCAGTGACTTCTTCTTTCTCAACTCCCATATAAATCATACGGTACTACACGAAAAATCTTCCAACAAAACAAAAAATAACACAATTCGAACTAATCAGTTCGGCAAAGTTACGGTACCATTTCGATCTCAAAAATCAAATGTATTTTTGATTTTAGAAAAATTTTACTGTTCAACAATTTTATCAATAACCATAATAGCATTGTATTTTATTATAGTCAGCTTTTGATTGCTTATAGTGGAAGAAAATTATTTCCTTTTCCGCCAATCGATTTGTGATCTATTTTTGATCTACATTTGACCTATTAATAGAGAAGCCAGAATTTAACGGTGTTTTATACAATGTAATTATTATATTTCTATCGGATTTTTCCCCTCGTCATATGTATGACCTGTAATTAAGGAATATTCGGAATAAAATATGCAGTTTTTCTTTTGAGGAAAAATGAGGTGAATTTTCTTTCTCTTTTGAAACGTTTACATAGAACATTTTCGATTCCACGATGATTCATCAAATTACTTTTACAGTAAAATCATATGTATATGATATTTTTTTTCTTCTTCTTCTTACATATTCCTCAATTCTACTCACATCTGGTACTCACATGGATTAGGAGGCAAAAAAAAAATTCTGGAACAAATCACAAAATAAAAAAAAACATCGATTATTCATTCAGAACAATAGAGAATTTTTTTGACTATTATTGATTTTTTTGCATTCTTATATTTACTACAGCTTTAAAAATGTTTACGTTTAGACAAAAAAAAATGTAATGAATATGAACATAAATTAACTTATATAAGAATTAAATATTTGAAAAATTACACCGTATTTAGTTACAAAATAGAAAGTTCTGAATTTAAAAAATCGATCGATTTTTGTGAATCTGTAGATCATTTCACTTTTTTTTTTGATGAAAAATCAATTCCTATTCAAATGTTTGAACTTCTTGAAAGTGTGAATCCGAAAATTTACG
Source organism: Dictyocaulus viviparus (assembly GCA_000816705.1). Classification (NCBI taxonomy): domain Eukaryota; kingdom Metazoa; phylum Nematoda; class Chromadorea; order Rhabditida; family Metastrongylidae; genus Dictyocaulus; species Dictyocaulus viviparus. Next base: position 151,379 of record KN716300.1, on the reverse strand, counting down.
GTAGAAATTACGGTAGCTATAAGTGAGTATCCAACTTTTCGTTTCACAAATAAACAATTGTCGGCAAAAGCTACCGTACTCTTTTTTGTAGAGATAAACAGCTGATGATTTTTGGTCTTCAAAGAAATAATCATTTTTTTTTGTTTACTTGCTCTTAAAAAATAATCTCAAATTTGTTTTTACAACGACAAAGCAGCTTTATATTTTGTAGAGAAATGAAAATTTTGGTCGAACTTAGACGAAAAATTTTCATTGAAAAGATAGAAAATGAAAAGTGATTTGAATGAAACGGAACTCAAAAATGAGGAAAAATAATTACGATACAAAAATCGATGAGTGAAATTCCTTTTCTTAAGGTACCATTTTTCATATTTTCTTCAGTAATTGATATTTTGTAGCTTTTAATTTAAGCTTAATTAAATATTTCAATACCTCAAGAAAAAAACACTTTAAGCATTGTTTTAAATTCTTAATTTGCATAAAATTAATTGAAATTCATCTCTTTTATCTCGTATTCGCCTGTATATATCGTTTTGGCAGAATGAGTTTCATTCGAAAATTGAGAAGAATATATTTGAGGTGAGCCTAGACTTCATGAGGTTATTTAATTTGTATAGCGTTTGTTTATTGTTATTGTTTATTGCTTACAGCAATAATTATTAACAAAATATATTCTTAAAATTATTATGAACCTCATAAAGTTCTATGTCATCTATTGAATTTGTAAACGATAAATAATAAATATCGATTGATTAATAAATTTTATGTAACAAAAAAAAAGATGAAGCTGAGAACTACACTTCTTTTTTTTAGAAAAGATTATGTTTATAAGAAAAAATATGTTATTTGTAATAACTAAAATCTCATTAATCATCAACTACGCGACAGAGTCTCCCAACAGATTTGATCTATTTTCTCCTAAGAAAAAACACACTAATAAAACAATGCACAATATCGATGCTCAGCTAAATCAAACTCATCTCACGAATTGAGGGATGTAGTTGAAAAGATTAATTAACTCAATGATAATTTAACTCAATCAACCTCATCACATAATGACATTTAAAGACAAACGAAAAGAAAAAAAACATGCTAGAAAAGCTTAACATACCTCAAATCCTCATTTGTTTTTCAATCCTTCAAACGTATTCACGTAACTGTGCAGCTAATTTTTTGAATTTGTACGATGAAATTACGAGGAAAGTTACGAGGAAACAAAATTGATCGTTTGTACGTGGTCCCTGTTCTTTAGCTACATGAGCCATTTTTTTTTCCTCCAAAAAATGGAAAACTCGTACCAAATTAGCAAAAATGGACGAGTAGTAACATTTGGCTTACAACGAAAAAAGATTACTGTAGTAAGACAGAGTCAAAGTAGACACGTAAGTGATCGCTATCATTATGAAGCACACTCTGTCCATGAGGGATTATTTTTCTATCAAACTCAGTCCCTCATGAGATAGAAAGGATATAAAAGTTATATTATTATACAATTATCATTTTAATTCTGTTCGAATAATAATTAAGCGGACAGAAATTGAAATCATAGCAGCTAATCGTTTTTTGTAACAATGTCCGAAAAAATCAATATTATTTAAAAGCTTACAAAAATAACGTCATCGCTTTTTCAGAAGCATTTAGAAAATTCTGTGGGAGGTACTTCCTCAATATGTTGTATGCAAATATCGATTGCTTTAAATTATACAAGCTGTGAATCTGATCAATACGTTGTTTTTCCTTGAACTTATTGATTTTCTACGGTAAATGCTTCATTTTTGATCAGTTATTGATTGGCAGAATGATTCACTTAATCGATTTTTATCGTATGATTGATCACGTCGATTATTGTTCGTCTATAATCGGACAGCACATTTTCATTCGTAAAAAGATTATTTGTAATCCTCATTGTATTTTTTCTTTCAAATCTCTATCAACTATAAAAGGTTATAATGAGGTCTTCATATCCCTCATGATGTTGAGTTAGTCGCATAACTTCGAAAACCTCATGAGGAAGAACAATATTTTTTTACCTAAGTCATATAGCTGCTTCATACCATTTTTTTTTCTAATATTTTATGAGGTAAAAAATTCTCAGATGTTAACTAATTTTAATAATTTTAAATATTACACGCACGTAATTAATTTTATTCCATTACACTAAAAATTTTTGTATTTTTTTGAGGAAAATTAATTCGAGTTTGCCTTCATTTATGATACTTTCTATTCCGGCTTTATCTAATTAGATCCACTCAATTAATATGCAAATTACCAGAAAGCTTAATAAATACAAAGCATTTTTTGAATAATACAGTAACATTCAATATTGTGATCTACCTGGAAATTATCGATTAGTCTCATTTTCACATCTACCATTCATCACCATCTTTAATCACAAAAAAATCGATATGCATCAATTGCTCTGATTTCCTGTTTTTTTAGGACATCATTCTTCCTCTGAGTTCAATCTGACGGTAAGGTGGGTGTATTTTTTCACTCTAATCATCTAATCGTATCAGATTCACGCATCACTTGAATCATTCTGGCAGATAGCAACTGATAAGAAATTTTTTCCTTATAGTACCTCAAAACGCATCCAAAAATGAGTCTAGCCATTTCGAGTCTACCTTTGACAGAACAAATCGATTTTTCAAAAGCATAACATTAATTTATAATGTCCATAAAAAATCTTCTTATAAAATTTATGAAATTTTTCTTCTACTGGTCTCAAAACCTCATAAACAAACTGAACGACCTCGCCACTTGCCGTTACTGAATTCGCCAAATTTGTCATAATTTCTGGAATTCTCCATAAATTCTACGTCAGCAATACAATTTATATATATTGATTGCTACTTCGATGTTTTAATAAACTTTTAAGCTCTAAAATATCCTCATTTATATAGAAAAAGCTTACATAACTCCTAGTAGAAATTTTTGCTTACATATTTATTCTGAAAAAAAAAACAACGATAAGTGCATTTTTGATTCGTATCTTATAAATTTATGTTTGTTTTTAGTTCAATAGTGAAAAACTTTGTTTTGTTTCCTAAGAATTTATTTTGTTTTTTTTTAAGTAAACAAATGGGATTTTTATTACGTAATCCTAAAGTATACTGTAGTAGAAAAATAAACAAAAAACAATAAAATGTTCAATGTTGTTTCGTCTTATTTTGCTTACAAATTAAATATTATTTCATGCGATTACAAATATTATCGTAAAGGTAAACAATAAAATAAACAATGTAAATAACTCCTCATTTCTGTAAATAACTTTATATGCATGTAAATAAATAATAAATAAATTTGTAGTTTATAACTAGAACTATTGGTGAGTAACTATAGATGTAATAATAAATATGTAAGCAAAAATAAATATAAACAAACAAATAGGTGAGTAAATAACAAATATTACGTAAATAAGTAATAAATATGCATATATAGTATGTAGATTTAGAGCTATTTATCAGCAAGTATGAATAAAAATGTAATAAACTTAATAAACAACCACGTAAACAAAAGTAAACAAAAAAATCAATATGTAAATAACATATAATATATACTGACAATATGTAAACAATGTAAATAATTTTATAGTATTCATGTTTTTCTTTTTTCTCCTCTCATTCGGCTTCACAACACAAATTTGACGATGTTGACGTAGTATCATTATTGATCAAGTCAATCGATTGATTGATTGATATCGATTGATTTTGAGTAATATACTGTAAATTTATTTAATATTTAGTTTGTATAACGATAAGAATTTCTAATAATATTTTGCATTTGCAAATATTCGATAAAATAAACCGGTTTCGTTCTATCGAAATCATGAACGCCCATAATGTTACAGTTTCGTTGTTGTTGACCTTTTTGTCATCATCAACATCAACTCGTCTATTTCATATACCTCAGACTTTTCCCTCATTTATCCTCATTTGACATTTTTCATTCTTTTATTTTCGACGTCATACTTATACTAGATATGTTATTGTTTATTTCATATGATTTCTTTAAATATAGCCTCACAAACCGTAAGCCTAAGCCTAAACCTAATGTTTGAATGTGAAGCTGTTTTGTTTTTCGTTATTGATTGTTTACTAAGATTTTTTTAATCATAGAATAATAACAAGCTTAAGCTTAAATCGTGCGTCATTCTTCTTTTTTTTTCTTTGTTGTTTTCTATTCTGCAATATAAATAAACTCAAACAAACTCTATCAAACCAAAAGACCAGAAATAACGTTTTGAATCGAACTGATTGTACTTGAGATGTGATTTTGAAAAAAAAAACCGTGAAAACACGTTGAGGAAAAATGTATTTTATGACGTCATACCATTAGAGAAATAAAGCATAATTAAGATTAAGCAGACCAAAAACAAATAAACAAGCATAACAATACAAATGAATAACGAATATACTTAACTTTGCTTATTAGCGTGTACTTTCACAATAAACAATTAATAAAAGAAAAGACGATGACGTCATTGCTGATAAAATAGGCGGTGTTTCGGCTAACTCCCGTATGACCACCACCATCACAACCTCGCTAACCTCATTGAAGGCGACCATCATCTATGTATGTAAGAAGGCTTAGCGTATATTTTTACGACATATGATAGATGTTTGATAGTCCTCATTTGCCTCGTCGTTCAAATATCTCCTTGATTTATCGATCATTAGCTTAATTTATAATTTTCATTACTATTCTTATTTTCGATTCCGTTTTTTTTTGTATTTTTCTCTTATATATATATTCTACTATGTTTTCAATTTCTTCGTGATGTTCTCCTCTTTGACAAACTCAATTGAACTGTTCGTTGAGGCAATGAGGATGAATTTTAGAAAAATTTCATTTTTAATAAGCAATTTCGACGAGCTTTTCATTTTTCGTCGTCGTCGTCGTCGTTTTTTTTCCTCTCTTTTCATTCAATTCAACTTTAAAATAGTCTTATTATTTCAAAAACATCGTGAAACTGTTCGTATGAATATTTTCTGCGAAGCGTCAATATTTCCTCATTCGGATATCTCCTCATTTTTTTTCATGGATTAATCGTCTAAGAAAAAACCCCGGAGGGCTAATTTGTTTTTTATCAGATCAATTTCCTTTCAATTCAATCAACTATTCAATCACTTTTTAATAGAATAAAACTATTTGTTTCAATGTTTTACAACCAAATATAATCATATTTGATTTTTTATAGATTATTGATTGTTTATTCATTATATTTTTGTTTTATTTCTATCATTTTTAATATAAAAATAAATCGGAAACATTGTTTTCTTTTCTCGTTACGGTCATTTTTATTTATTATTGTTATTTTGTTTGCTTGTTTATATTTTATAGCTGGTAAATAAGTTATTTATACTTATGTTTTCTACAAAAAAAAATATACCGAATAGATTTCTTTTGGAGCTTTTGATTTCTGGTAAATGATTTTCATAGCTATCGATTGATTTTTATTGATATCCATTCCCATATGCAAGTCATTTTTTTTCTAAGTGAAAAAAAAAACTGAAAGAACTATTCATTTGCTGACTGTTTTAACTGTCCAAAGTTATTGATTGATAAGTACAAGCTGAGTGTTCCTGCAGCTCTCTGGAATGCAAATTTCAGCTAACATCATTTTTACATGACATTTTTCTCTTCGTTCACAAAGAAAAGCTTTCCCTCATTGAGTTATCTTTATGATTTGCATAATTTTCTATAATTTTCCGTTTCATTTGAAGAATAAAAGAACTACTCAAATAACTGTAAGATTAGTATACCAATTAAAGCTTATTATGTATAATGATGTATTTTAATAATTTTATAACTGCGAGATTTTTTTATAAATATGATTTTTTTATGAAAAAAAACAACCTCATCAGCATTCAATATCGATTTATCATAGATCAAACAACTTATGGCTACATATAAGTTCAAATAACCACTATATGAATCACATAATTTGAACTTTTTACCCAACCTCACTTAATTATTGATAAGTACCAATTTTTTAGAGTTAATTATGACTAGTTCTTACCTGAGTTCTTATAAACAACGTTAAAACAACACAAATAAGGGCATTTGAGTGAATTCGAAAGCTCTGATGAAATGAGGTGCGATCACACACCTTAGTTTGATCCTACCTCCAGACATACCAAACCTTTTAATCCACTAAAGGATGAATCAATACTGGAAATATATGTAAATTAATGGGCACTAACTTAATAGAGATTCACCATACAATGTTACTTTACAAATCAGACACATATCTTTCAGTCACCTCAACAATATCATGATGAGGAGGGAAAGAATTAGTCGATGATCACTCAAGAGAATTGAGCTTCATTGAATTTTTATCATTTCACTTTTGAATTCAAATTTTTATTATTGGATGGTGTTATTTTTATTAGCTTGTCATTCTTCGTAAGATTTAATTAGAATCTAATTACTTATCCTGGTAGGATTCATATTGCTAGAAATTAAATTATCCGTATTAAGCACAGGAAGAAAAAATCCTTTGACGAGTTATCGATTGACTCTTCCATTGACGTGTCGAACTGTTCGATTCCATAAATTTACATTAAAAGCTTTAATAACTCAAAATAGTTGTTCATAGGAAAAAAATATTACTGTATTCGACAATTTACGCACTGAACAGAAATTTCTGTCGGGAAGTATTACGGTAGAACAACTAAGTTTGAAGGTTTTTTTTCCTCTTTTATATCTAACATCACTTTAGTTGAATTACAAAACTCGGACCCTCAAGCGTAACTCGAACCCACATCTTAAAGATTTCTGGTCTGTCGCATTGCCCGTTACACTACGATGATCTGATTATTTAATAGCATTCACTGTTTTATTTCATCCACTAGTGATATGTGATCGGTATTCGTTCTTTTTTTATGTGAATAAAGAACATCTAACTCTAACGAGATGCTAATGAGGTAATTTCTCAAGCGGTACTATTAAATTTATAAAGAATTTGGGACTTTTATGCTTCTGAGCATAACTCAAAAATGAGTAACATCATTCAAAAAATCTTTGAATCACGTAAGTTGCCATAGTTGCTACAAAAAGACAAAAAAAAAAGCTACCCATTAATGTAATTGATTCTCCGTCTGGGTTTCGATCGAGCGATCGAAACTCATTGCGCAACCTCAAAATACGATAATGATGAATGAAGGGTTTTACTAGTGTCTACTCGAATCTCGTTTTCGGAGTAATAATATTCCTCACAATAGCTCAGCTATTAAAACGGAGTAAAACACGTGTACTCATGAAAATGAGGAATTATGGTGAGCGACTACTATCTCAACATGTCACCATTCTTTCAGTGATAAGGTGATAAGGGTAGATCATTTTTCCACTAAGTATTTATGATAAATGACAATAACGTTGACTGATTAAATTGTCACAAATAACTTGTACGGCAAATTAATCGGTTATAACACCTCTTACTAAACAAATATTGACACCTCATATTTATCAATATGTGAAGCCAGTGTTATCTTCATTAGAATGATATGAGTCAAATGTAATTAAATGAGGTTGTCGAAGATCATGGCTAGCTGTTCGGATTATAGTAAAGGGCCATTTTGATGATGTTGGTGGTGCTCGTATGATTTCCCGCAGTTCCGCCCATATGCTTTTTAGTTGTGACTCATTCAAGCACTTGTTTGTCATTTTGGCGTTATCAACTAAAACGTTTTATGAACACCGCTGGTGCACCTCAATCTGCTTTATTCGATATCGATATGCAAATTCAGAAGAAGCTTCCAAACGGTGAGCCAACTTTGTTTCGATTCGATTTCTGTTTATCCCTTAGATCATAACATTTTCAAAGATAATCCTTAAATAGTTTTTCCGATTACAGTATCCGACAGTTTCTAAGAGCACTAAGTTGTCGAAAAATGAAAAAAAAAAACTTTAAAATAAAACTACCGTATACTTCAATTTCTATTAAATTCTTTCCGTAATTATATTCTTTCCGTATAATTTATTATGCCGTTCATATGGTTTGATTGTTGTGTGATTTTTATGGAATTCAGACGTAAAAATGCAAATATGTCCGCAAATACGTAGATTTTCATATTGACGTAAAAAAAATGTTATTCATTCGATTATGAAAACTGCCTTCGTCCTATCGATTTAATCCGTGAACGTTAACATTTTTAATTCGTTTTTTTTTACATTCAGATGTTTATTTTTCACTATATCAGTGTTTTGAAAACAAAATGTTTACTTTCAAAGCAATACAACGAATGTGTTAGTTACATTGTCTGGTAAATGATATTTCTTAAATTTCTACCTCATAATAGAGTTTTCTCTTCCAATGTCCATTACGTAGTCAGAAGGCTTAAGCCTTCCACCCACCTCCTATTTATGCGGGCATAATGTGAGTTTGACGTTCCAGAAATTTCTAGACATAGGCGGGTCCATTCAAAAAAATAATTGTCTTCCTTTGACAAATTTATGTTTAAGGTGTTTTTTTTTTGTACAACATTCCGATACGTAGTCGTTTTGTTGGCTGTTTTAAGAAGTATTTAACTTATTCGTTTTCCTCCGAGTTTATTGAGGGACCTGAAGATGCTACATATCTTTTTCTTTATCTTCCTCGATAACAATACCATTTATGAGTTATTGTTACTCATTTTTTATTTTATTGATCGCGTGAAAAGGAAACATTTAGAAATGATAAGTTTTAAGAGAATGAAAATGTTTGTTTGTTGTTTTCTTTTTTCGTCATATAATTGTTGAAACGGTTTCCATTCATAATAATTCTACTCGTATAGGAAAATACCTCATTAAAACTCATTGAAAACGTTTACTATATTTGTGTTTCGTAGTGGAAACTATATGGAATCGATCGGTTCATGTAGTGTAAACCATACGTATTGATTGACTAATGTGTCCTTTTATGGTGACATTAATATGCTTTTCTTTCATTACGTTTTTTTCCTTTGTTATATCTCCATTATGTTTCATTTTATTTTGTTTCGCTCGTATTGATTTTCGAATCGGAAGTATTGATTAGTACCATAGTGTTTTTTCTTCTCATTGCACTTTTTCTTACATAAAATGAACCAATCTGCTTTCAAATTGCGATGTTTCATTTCGAATCAATCAATACTATTGATTTTTCTGTTTCTTTCAGACATTTTTAAATGAACACTGTTAATATTTTGTAATTAAGTGCAAAGAAAAAAAAATACACAAACTGTTTCCTAGCAAACGTACCGTACCCTCCTATAAATATCATTATATAATCGTTTTTTGAGCTTTTTGTTTACTAATTTTATTGTTTTGGGTTTTTTGTTTATTCATATCATCATTTTTCAACTTTTTGTTTGTCTACATCATCGCTTTTTTTTTGTAGCTTTTTGTTCGATTTTCATCACGTGACTTATTATGACCTCTGGAATATCACGTGATTATATCACTCTTGACAGAAAAAAAATGAGGTTGAAATTGGAAATGGAAGAAACTCATTCAATTTTCTACTCACTATTGTTGTTTATTGATATCGTTTCGTTTCTGTAGTGTTATGACAAGGTAATCGAATAGATAGATATTGATTTATTGATTTGTTTGCTTTTTATTTCTGTTGAGGAAACATTCTGTTAGTGGAAAAGATAGAACCAATCGATGAAAAAATTGTTAGGGTTTAATATGTTTCTTTTAAATGAATATCTTTACGAAAATTTCTCATGACAATTTGTTCGTCGACTATTTCGGGAACGTTTTCTTCTTCTTTTTCGTTTTTTTTTCTCGCCTTTCTATACCCTCATCTAGCCTCTTTTCATCATTTATGCAATATGTTGTATTGCTCTGTTGGTGCTTATCTTCATACATGAAAAGGCGATTAAAATTTGTTACGTGTTCTCGTTATCGAGTCAAATTTAGCAAAACGTTCAAGAGAACGAACGTACCTCATCGAATCGATAAGCGCTGATATGGAAATGTTTTTTCGTACTCGTTTCGATCACAATTCGTATCACTAGAACTCAGTGTCAAACAGCAGTTTACAGTAATATCTTGTGATCGTGAGTAAATACGATCAAAGACAGTCCTCTCCCACCCTCATTTCATTCCTCTAAGCGCAACGACCTAACCAGACTTATAGCTAGTCAATTGCTCGTAGAAACAAACTACATACATCGATTTTTAAGGTCGATATCGAGATACCAGATAAGCAGAAAACTTTCGAAGCTTCAGACAAATAGCTATACTCAGGCCCTGAGGCACTACTGGTTGTATGACGAGTGATTTTATTAATTTTGTAAATCATTTTTCAACAAACATATGATTTTCGTGAGATCAATTTGAACTACATTTCAACTACAACGCTTTTAAGACTATTTCGTTAATTGAATTCTGTTCTGATCATTTTCTTTTTTCTTATATTTTTCTTTCTTTCCTGCACTTCTCGGTTCATGTTGATCAACATGACGAACGTTTATGACAATTCATTCTGATTACCTCAATTTACTACCTCAAAAATATTTAATTTTTTCGATATATACGTAATGTAGCAGTCATTTTCCGTGATGCTTCTAGTTATTCAATCCATAGTTCAATAAGCTTTTTGTCATCCATTACTTACAAATAATGTTTTTTTCAGCCGTGTGATCTGTATTGTAGTTAGCAATAGTTCTTTTTGCTTAATAACTCACAACAATGAGGGAATCTAAGCGGATTAACTTAAAAAGGATGTGTTGGTAGGATTGCGATGAGTTGATGAGTATTTTATTTCGAAATTTTTAAAGCACTCGATTTTATTTAATCTATTGATGTTTAGGGAGGCAATAGATACGTCAAGAACGTTTTCGTTAGGTGTGATTTGCGTTGTGTTTAATTTCGAGGCGATGATGAATTTCTTTGTTTGTCCTTTGATCGATGATTTTTTTCCTTTTTGAGGTTCACTTCATACATGAGGAAATTTATAAGTGGTTTTTTACTGAACCATCATCTGCATGATATATTTGAAACCATCTGATTCGTTTTCATCAGCATCCATTACTAGATTGGAGCACTGATTGAAGACAATCCTCTTTTGACAGTTAGAAACGAATGGCTTGGCGATTTGATAAGGTCACTAATGAGGCGAGTTGATAAGGTTACTAATGAGTCAAAGTGGTAAGTAATAGATAGGTGATACGATGAAGCTGATTAGAAATGTAGATTAGAATTCGACTCAGATTTCATTAATATAATTTTGATAATGACGTCACCAGTTTATTTCATTGAGTAATTCCGTATGATATTTCTTTTCAGGTGACTCATTGCATAATTTCCGAAGAATTCTGAGAAATATTACAGATTTTGTGCTTTTTGTTTTGCGAATGGTGTACTTTCTGTTGATTCTGAATAGTCAAAAAGTTTGAATTATCTGTCAAATATTTAGTGTGGTTTGATAGGAGGTTGATGTTTTTTCAATTTTTATCCTCTAACGTCTAACACTTAACTGTTTGCAGTTTTAAAAATTCACGTTTATTCTTCATGATTGAAAAGAGCAGAATTTATGCGATATATGGTTGCTTTCAGCGTGTTTTGTACTGAGGGGGATTGCTCAAACCATTTTACAGTACCCTTCGATTGCTCTTTGATCTCTTTGCTCTGCATATAACTCAAAATCGAAGTCATTTACTCGTTGCAACGGTTGGAGTTGAACCTCAAAGCTACTATTTGTTATGTACCAGTTGCTTACTGTACTTATTACTCTGTGGTACCCATTAAGATACAGTCACTAGTATGATGAACGGTATGAGTTACTTAGGTTCCTCAATATTTCAATTTCCTCTGAGTATCTTGTGGTTGTCCTAGAAGTACTTTACTTTAATATTTTGTAATAAAAGTTTTTATCATACATAGTGTAGAGAATGACTATCAGCTCTTAATCCTGTTAAGTACCAATCCTATATCAGTCATTGCCTCATATTCCTCAAAGATTTTTATAATTTCAACTCTGTTTTTTTGAAAACTCATAGTAACGGATGATCGTGACCAATAATATGATCAGCATAGTAGATAAATGATAAACTTGCTGATAACTGAAATGCATTGCGTATTCAGTACTACATAATGAGTTCAGAAAATATTCTCATAATTAGACAGCCTGAAAATTTTATCAGGAGGCAAATTTATTCGAGTATTTTCTAGACGTTCAACTTTTAGATACGTCTTGTGTTGGTTTTTTTCTGATGTGAATTCAGACGCTCTAATTTTTTCAATTTGTCTTTCTACCATGTCATTTTCAATTATGTTTTCCATCAGTATTGAAGTACACATTTTAGAAAGAAAAATGTTTTGTCAAAAAGGTAAAGTCCAGTTTATAATAACTCAGTGATGAGTGATGTTGTATAAACAGGTATGAATCGATCACCGTTTTAAATGTGTCACGGAGTCGAAAGGTTTTGAGAGTTCAGAACTCAACAAAATTAACATATTTATTGATTGTTCGTACTTGTCGGTTTGTTCAAAGTATTTCATGTCCTCATCGATTACTATCGATTACTTCTTTTTTTTTCATTCATATTATTTTGTACCATAAGTTCATATAACTATCCATAAGTCGATATTTCCATGAACCAATGAACTTTGCGTTATGAAAATTATCCCTTCTGTTTTTCCTCATTATTTTGACTCTTAATCTTTGTTTAAGTCAAGTGCGAGTTTTTTTTCTTGAGGTTTTTCATGTAATAGCGTTCATGTATCAGTGTAGCGAATTGGTGCAAAAGCCACAGTAATACATAGGCCTGAATCTGTGCGGTTTCGCCGTCTCCAAACCTAGTCGGTACACAAGAGCAATCTAGAATAATGAACAGCATCTATTGGTGTAGACTCTTGAAGCTTCATGAGCGATAATCTTTGAGGTTAGGGTAGGTGTCTTATTCAATCATTACATTGCGACCAGTACAGCTCCAGCAAAGGGTTCTCTTCATCACTGTAACGCTATTGACGAATCTTTGCTTAATCTTCATGTGATGCTGTATATGCTCCGTAATGTAATGTCTTGTTTTGCCGATTATTGCAAAGATCTGCTCTCAGAATTTCTATTTACGATGTTGTCCATCATACAAGCCCTGTTCAGGTCCTATTCCTTGGCATCGTTGTGTGAGTCAGTTGGCCCGAGGAGAAATGTCCGTCGTGCAACCGCCAGCTCATCTCATGCAGCTCGCTCAAGCGCAAGCCATTTTACCTCCAGATGATATCGACCTTCAAGGTGGACGTCTTATAGACGTCGTAGAGGTTAGAAATTTACTATGTGTTTTAAGCTTAGTTGTATACTTTAAATAATCACATATTTTTTATTTAAAAGCTTTATATGTGAAACGCTGAAAAGCTGTTTTGTGATCGGTTGACGATGTTGAAATTGATTGAGGCGTAGAAACCTGTTTGATTCTCATAATCTTATAGCAAAAATTCTACGTCATTGATTGTTTTTTTTTTCAATTATAGTACTTTTCCTTACTGGAGAGGAAAATCGTCCGAGATTCGTTGTACGGGATTTATGGATTGCAGAAAGTATTTTTTAGTTTTTCTCTTTTGGTTAAGGAGATGGCAATCTCAGTGACTTTGACTTTTTAGGTTTTTCCCTTCCTCTGATAAGCAAACAATGAATTAGAGGATTCCAAGAGGGACATATTTTTTTCATACCGATTACCTACTGCATTAAACGTATTTGTACAGCTTTAATATTAGAATGCTTTACAATTATTAATGCTTTTAAATGTAAAGCATAGAGTAATTTAACATACAATCGGATCCTTCATGGAAGTATAAGTTGATCTCGAAAGGGAATGCTTATAGCAATGCCTCAGGCGAGCTTTACATCGATTGCTTTGTTTCTATTTACAGACCATAGTATATCGTTTTTGTCTTCGTTCCGTTTCATTTTGTTCTGAGTAAAGTTGAAGCTGTCAGCTGTTTTTAGGAAGAAGAAATCGATGCTACAGATGGATGCCGTGTGCAGGTTGTCATATATCGAATCGAATCAGCTGATGGTACAGAGCAACTCACGAAGACAATCCGTCGGAAGGTTTGCATTCTAACTATTAGGCAGTTTCTTAATTTTGTTAATCCAGTAGCTTTGAATTTGAATAATTCAAGTATTTCATTCCAAATTAACACCTGATGTGGATATTAGCAATGAGGAGGTTTCCTGAGGAAAAATTTTCAAGAATCATGGAAATTTGACTTGAATACGATTACTGAGGCACTTGAGGCATAGTGAAATACAAGTAGAATAGAAAAGACGATACAATAGCAGAATAAGAACGATATTTCAAAGTTATGAGAATGTGAGATATCAAAGTGACATCATTTTATCAGGAGTTAAGTGTTCTAATGCGAAATGGCGAGAAATCGATCAAAGTGAGGCTTATCGTTTGGATCGGAATTGTATTGTCCGATTGAAAACACGTTTGTATCCGTACATGCATTGTTCATGTACGACGTCGTTTATTCATCGACATACAAACGGTGTTTCGACATCAGAAGATTTTTGGACATCTATGAATCTTTGAAGTCCAATGAGTCATCGTTAGAATAGCCTCGTTGTCATGTTAAGATAAGATAGAACAACGTGAGAATTAATTGACATTCATGATCAATTTTGTGTATTCAATTTGACTGCGGCACTTGACTGATCTCATTGGTTAATTAAAAACGAGAATCGGTTAAAAAATCGTCATCTGAATCACATCATCATCATCATCATCATCATCATCATCACGATGATGTATTGTCCCATTAGTAATTTCAGTATGCAATGAGAATGATAATTGTTTCGATGAGGTGAAGCGAGAGGATCGTGATCTCTATATTTTCGTGCTTTTTTCGATTTTCAACAATGAGAATTCCTTTTCTGACTCATTCATTGTGTTTCTGTTCATAAGCTGATGAAGCTGTTTACAATCTGTTACAAAAGAAAAACATCGAATGAGCCATTCTGATCATTTAATTATCAAATACATTCTTCTATCTATGAGACAGACAAAATCACTAATACCTCTTTGTTCGACCTCACCAATATTATTGTCCTATCAACTTTTTATTTTCTTGACAAATTACATGGTGACACATTATTGAGGTTTCTTCGTTGTGCTATAAATCTATACTCTATCATTTTTTTAAATAAGAAAATAAGCCACATCTGAACCGAAATGAATTCAATTATATTAATTTGTGGCAGTTCTTCCAAATCAGCGAAAAGAAGAAGCTGAAGGAAACTGCATGTTGAATAATGAGGCAGCGTTAATCTACTGATCTGAAATCTGTCATTATAGTATCACATCTGCATTTGTGATCATATTTAACCCGTACCTCACTTTATTTTACATATTCAGTCTATGTTAGGTTGTTGTTGTTATAGGTTGAGGTTGTTAGGATTCTCGGAATATCGACTACCTCACATTAACGATTCTTGAATAACCGAACTAAATGTCGTTATTCAATTATTCTCCTGTAACGTTTTACTCCCTCAGTTCAAAGGTTTCATTTTGTTCACTACGTAGATTTATCCGAAATATTTCTGTCCATCTGTCTTGTTGGCTGTTGTTCCTGAGGAGTTGAGTTTCAGATTCAAGTCTTATTCGAACTTCCACCATTTAAATTCTCGTTGCCCTAATTTTTTCTTGACTAATTTTGCTCTACCTTCGTAGAAATACGGAAACCTTATGGGTTGGCATATGTGTTTCCCTTAAATCAGTCAAATTATCGCAAACTCGGTTTATAACTTATTCGTTTCTGTGTGAAGGTCTGTATTCTTGAGGAAAACTTACGAACTCGTGCAGATCATATCGTGCTGTCAATATCTAGCATCGATTCAGTTCTTGTTTACATAATTGTCTGTTGACTTAAAAAAGAAGATGGATGGTAACTTTGAGCTTATATTTCTATTCAGCAATATTTCACATCCAGACTGTTCTGTACATCATATAGTTCACAAGTCCTTCTTGTTATGTGAGACTTTGTTTTATGAGGTGAAATGCAAACAACAATATTTTCGATTTACTCAACTCAGTTTTTATGGATTTTAGCAGAATGCACTTTGCTTGTTGTAAAAGGTTTCCCTCAAATGCCAAATGATACGATCATATGTGTATTGTTTTTACCTCTTCCTAGTACTATATGATAACAATGTAACAATATTTTGAGTAAAAAATTGAGGCTAACATGCCGGTGTTGTGCATTATTTAACTTTTGCTGAGTTCTTGGATTGCTTCTTGTATACTCAAATGATGAAAGAAGCGATTCGGTGACGTTAATAGTACTGTTTACAAGAAAAACCTCCTAGCTTATATCACACTTATCAGCTGATTATTAACGATGTCTGGATTGAGTTCTGTGTAGAGCTCCATTCCAACCTGTGTCGTCCATTCTGATTTTCTGCTCAAACCATTTTTTTATGTTCCTTATAACGTAATGGTCACTACTTTGCATCGATTTATAATTTGATTGCTAATAAGTTGTTGAAATATTATTCTATTAAATAATTTTAAAATTTAATGAACTATAATAGCTGTATTGATATCAAAAAAGGAGGTGCAGCAAGAATGCTTTGAGGATGCTGTGTGTGAGGTGTCGAACTGTGTCGTTTATTGGAAACATTATGGTAGTTAATATCCACCACTCAGGAAAAACCATACATGTTTACTGTAGCGTTCACCTTATCGGTCTCAAGGCCATTGCATGAACGCTATTCAAGATGCCGATTCACTGAGACAAGGCTGCTGCACAAGCAGAAGGGAGGTATCGGAGGACTTCAGTAGTACTTTACCATCAATTGAGGATATTCAGCGCTGGAATTCGAGTTCTGTTTGTCGTGTATTCGAGAATAATCTTAGGAACAAACATTCCCGTAGTGATTATGATTTGATCTGAAGCGAGTTTTAGAACTATTCTTTGTGATGATAATGTAGAGAGAAGCTTTTGAACAACAAAGTGCTTAATTAATGTTTTGTTTACATCGTGCATGAAGAGAGGATTTGTTCATATACTCGGCGGATGTTTATACTCAATTATATGAAGAATAAGAAGAAGTAGAAGAAGAGGATTTTTTTTCCTCTAAAACTCCTCCCCGACTTCATCCCTAGTGTTTCAAAAGTTTTAAAATCAACTGATAACGACGTTATCATTATTAATGATTACTCGTTTTCTTCTCTATCGTTAAAGAACGCATCTGGTTCCATATGTTTGTAAAATGAAAAAAAAACTGTCGTATTGATCATGTTGCTCCCTCATGAGTTTCATGCACGAGTTACGTTTACGTTAATGCTTACAAATTTTACAAAGCTTATAATTATCGATCAATGTATATTATATTTTAGTACTGCAAAATAAGTGATTGTCTAAATTTACACTAAAACATCTAATGCTTTTAATAGGTAATGTTCATAAAATTATAAGAACAAATTAAATGAGGAGCATGAAATCACCTAGATTATATAACTCACTTCAAGACCTCATGCATTATTTTGTTTCTAAAATACTTTTACACTATGAAATTTCTGTTATATTGTAAAGTTTTCTATTTTGTAACTAACAATACCGTACCGATTTTGTTGAGTCAAATGTGAGGGACAAATCTTATTAATTAATTTTTAGAAAATTTGTGTGTTCATAAGACTTAGACACTATAATACTTTTCATTTGTTTGCAGATTAAATTCGATTGCACTCAAACGTCACGTCGGTTAGAGATGTCGAATGGAAAAGAGGCAAAAGTTGAGGAAAAATGCGAACGGTATCAAGGCGATATTAAAGGTTTTAAGCCGGTTGAAATCACTCAGAACAATAAAAAACTTCAATTGGATCCTAATGATGCACAAGTGAGTAGCTTTAAGCTTTAAGCTATGTTTTCATTATGATTTTTAATTCACTATAAAGTTTACTAAGCCGTTTAATTTGTTACCAAATAAGTACAGTAAGTAACTCACTCACTCACTCACTCACTCATGCGGTGAAGTTATTTTGGTTGTTTTTTAGATGTTTTTTTTTTGACTCAGATTTGTTTTTTATTCAACTAGAAACAACTTTTTGTTGATGTCCTTAATTATTTTACCATCTTTGATATAAAATGCATACAAACTTACTTTATGTAGCTTCAAAAAACTTCTCATCGAACGGTAAACAACTGCATTTTGAGGGAATGATTATAAAAGCAAAGAAAAATGATAATGACTCATGGAAGCTTTTCGTTTTCCATAATTTGCCATTTTGATTCCCCCTTATAACCATAACGCCTTTACAAGACGAGTTGCTGGACGAGTTTTCACTAGAATTATGCTAAATTTTGGAACAAGATTGTTGTAATAATGGATGAGAATATTGAGGTAGTATCAATAAAAGCCATATATTTGAGTGCACGTATAAAAATTATATGGTAGATCATCGTTGTTATAAAAAAAGATCGTCATTTTGTTAACAGTGAGGTTGAATTTAACTGATAATGATAAGAATTGTTGATGAGTGACGTAAAGAAGAGTGCAAGTTACTCAGTGGAGCAATAAAATCCCTCTTTATGAATATCGAAAACAAATGGTACCGATTCTACGGGGTTTTTTTCTCTCAGGATGTTGCGATTTCGAATGTTTTGGGACAAGTTCCGGACACTTTTATGAGTATGCTGTCAAAAGAAAAGGAATATTTAGGTAAAAAAAATGATTTATTAGTTTTTTCTTTCAGTACTGTTTTATATTTATTATGCGATTTTCGCTTTATCCTCATATAGTAAACTATGCGACTCATAGACTCATAGTTAACAGTGAACACTTGACTTATTTATTGATCATCTTTTGAGGTGTTCACTCTTTTGAGTGAGGAGAATAGAAATGAAACTCTTCAGACCTTTATGAGTCTTTTCACTCGATTTTTTAGTTAAAATGTTTCCTGATCTGTTTACTCAAATGCGCTCACAGTCCTCACTTATACCGGCATCTACAACGGAAGTGATCACAAATCCTGACGGTAGTACTACGACCAGAGTCCGTAGCAGTAAGAGTTACAGGTAAATTTACTAACCTCATCATATTATACACTGAAACAACTACGATACATTTGAGTAACATGTACATATAAAATAATGTATGTAGTAATGATATGTGATAACAACTATGTAATACCACTGATAACTGATCACTATTAGGGAAGTATTGAGGTACCATCAATGAAAAACTTGATAGTGCAATCGGTAGTACGCCAGACCAAAAGTCTGCAAGATATGAGTTCGAATATCGCCTAACATCGGAGTTTGGTCATTGACTCAACAGTTGATCGTGATTGACCTCAAGTCTTTTTCTCAAACTCCTCAAGTTTTTTTTCTTTGACTTCTTTTATCATATTTTCAATTTCGTATCAGGTTTAGTTGATCGCCTTCTGGTGAACGTTTTCTTTCCGGATTTTCTTCCGAAAGCATTTATGAATTCTACCTATCCAGTATATATATACCGACGACTTCGATAGTGTATTCGGTAACACACAAGACCAGGAGTCTGTGGGTTCCACGTTCAAGTTTTGTGATTGTCTCAGCACTTTGAAGATATAATAGATGTAAAGCTTATTTCTTTCTGCATCCTTGTCATATTATCGGAATATTTTAACAAAGTGATGAATCGATGAGGTAGAACTGAAATCATCCTATAAAATTTGAAGAATCTTGGCTGTTCCTCCGATGAGATTCGGAGTTCTGATAAACGATGTAGAACAGAAATGTTCTTCTACACCTCACCGTGTATTGACAACGCATTCAGCACAATGTCTGCCTACGCTGGGTTTTCGTCAAAATTTTGCATAATCCTCGTTTATTTTGCCTCTTTTGTGTTTTCCTATACGGGCTGTGTCATCGATTTTAATGCAATTTATTGCGTTTAACGATCGTTCATCGATTTTTCTCGTGTAATACAATATTCCTCTCTTCTGATCAACGTCAATCATTTTTTTGTTGTCATCAACTGTTTGTTGATTTTCCCTCGCTATTAAGCTTTCATATGCTTTTTATTTTCGTGTATTATTTGCATATAATGGTGCTTTAATGTCACCTCATATCCCGACATGATCCTTTCTGATAGTACTTCGCGTCGGAAACGTCAGTAGAATTGATCCTCGGAGTTGAAAGTTTCGACAACGATTTCACGTTGTACCGCAGATCAAACTTACTAATTGAACTCGAAATAAAAAAAAGGTGACTTCTTAACTTCGACATTGTAAGAAAAAAACATATTTCAATTCTAATAATTAAAAACTTCAAAACAAATCGATAACGAGGTTTAATTTTATACTAATCAAAACATGTGATTGAGTTCACGTAAATTTCTATCTCAGAAAATAGTATATTATTTAGAGGCCATAGTTTTTTTTTTTGAGAGATTTTTTTTGTTGCACTAGAATATCATTATTTATAACGATGAATTTTTTTTTCTAACGTTTCAAATAAAAATTAATTTGAACATATTAACATTGAAAACTCGTCCTCAAACTTGTACATCTATAAAATATTCTTTTACGTTACAGTTCGCATTTCTCAAAGCATGAAACTTTTATAAATGGCGTGAAACAGATGTCGAAAAGCACCTTCAAGGCATTCGTTGAGTACAAGGTGAGTGAGCAGTGAAGTACCCTCATATCAAAATTTCTTGTAATGTTTTGAACTCATTAAATACATCATCACAATCACTCTAAACTCATTAAAATCAATACAGAAATCTTATTAGACTATCTATACATTTTAATACATCTGTCAATACCATAGCTTATGTTTGTCTGGAAAATCAATACGTATCATATGCATTACATGTGCTTACACGTTGACCGTCGACATTTAACGTTAGCATTTAATCACAACTAAATTCCAGGGTCCTGAAGGTGGTTACCGTGTAAAATTAGCTGATAATGCTGACGATCTATCTGAGGAGGAGACTGAGGACGATGATCGTGCTAGCAGGTTAGTTGATTTAATTCGTATTCTATTAAGTCAAACAAACAAGATACTTCAAGTTATATTCATGTCTTCTTAACATAAGCGTTTTCATTTCTATGTGCAGTTGGTGAGTCAAGACATTGACTCATATTATTCTCCTCATCTTACAAATCGGTTAGGCAAAACCAATCTAACTTTCTAAGTAGAAAGATTAGCATAATGACATTCAATATTGAGAACAATGAAGTTTTTAGAGAATGCGTGTTATGAGTTATGAGTTCTTATGCTCAATTCTATTTCAAATTTAGAAGTTGAAGTTTAGCTGCATTGTAAAACTTTTGAGTGACTTTATCATTGGTTTGAATATGATTAACTGAAATCCGGCAGTCGGCATGAGTCCGACGAAATGAGTTTTATGTTTATTATGAACCTCTTTTCCGGTGTTATTCGGAGATCACTGACAGTGAAAGCGAAATCCAACCGTTAACAACGCAAACTAAACAACAAGCTGAGATCAAGAAAAGGCATGAAAAGGTAGATAAATTTTTTATTTTATATGTATCTTGTAAAATCTTTAGCTATAAATTATACCATTATGATTTAGGCTTGGTTTGCAGCAAAAGAGCTGGTAGATAGTGAGCAACGTTACGTAAATAAGTTACGATTACTGGATGAGGTATGTGTATAAGTTACCTCAGTGCAACTAATTCACAAACTATATACTTACAGCAATTCCGGCAGCGTATCCTGAAGGAGATGGTGATCGATAAAGATAAGCAATTGAAGCTTTTCGCTAATATCTCCAGTCTATACCAATTTCACAATACACATTTTCTTCCACAACTTATGGAAGCAAGTCGTGACTGGCATACCACTATGAGGTATCGAATCAAATGAGTCATCTTAGCTTTTCTTATGAAAGTTATCTGTAGCAGATTTCTGAAAAGCTTACTGAAAGTGGTAGGATAAACAAAAGCAAACGAGTTAAGTTTACGTTATTATTTTGATGATGATATTATGACTTAAAACTTTTGAGCCTGTAAATACTTGTCGTCCAGTTATTATTTCATTAATGACTTAATATTTTCATGATCAGCTGATCAGTACAAAAGTACAATAAAAAGTCGTTTAGAGTTTTTGATATTGGGCTTTGATAATCAGCTGTCTACCACTGAAACACAACGGTAAATAGTTGTTCCCAAGGTTTAGGAAGCGAAAACACAAAGCTTTTCCCATATCTCTTCAAGTTTTTCGAAGTTTTTTAGTACGAAATTTTTCGAAGTGAGGAAAATTGCCTCGTTATCAGAATCTGATGTATATTACAGGATAGCGAACGTTGTGCGTAAACAAGCACCTTTCTTAAAGATGTACTCCGAATATACAAATAATTACGATAGAGCTACAAAAACGTTTGAAGATATGAAGAAAAAGAAAAAATTTGCTGATGTTGTCCGTGAAATTGAGGTATATTATGTTTTCTACAGAAATGAACATACTGAAATAAGGACTGATTGAGTAGTACCAAACCACTAGCTAATTTACACCTCAAGGTTCCCGCTTCTTTTCCATGTTACTTGTTCTGAGGGTATGTATATAGCGTAGAGATAAGAGGTGCTGAAGCGGGACGCGCTATGGCCACATCGATTTCTCATCTTGAGGTCGTACATTTATATTTAAAAAATGATGAAATTGACTCCAAGCTTCAGAATAGGATAAAAAACCATGAGGTCAATTGGAGTTGCTCGTACTAAGTCACTATTTCGTTGGAAAGATTTTTAATCTTTTTCACATTATTTACTAATATGGTTGTTTGGCGTGTTTTGTAAGAAATGAGTTCTAGTACATTTATTTGGGAAGCTTCTTCGTTTATCTTTATTTTGTTTTGATATTTATTAAATCATTGCTTCCAGTTTTGTAAGAAAAAAAACACGCGGTGTATTCTGTTTTAGAAGTTACCGGAATGTGAAGGTCTTCCCCTCAGTCACCACCTCATCTGTCCAGTTCAGAGGGTTATGAGATACCAATTATTGCTTCAGGTTCGAATATGTAACATGTCCTGAGGCTTTATGTCTTTTTTTTCTGTCAACTCATTAGAATTAATAATCTATGAAACTAATTCATTATTTTTATAATTACTTTTAATGAATGGGTCTTCATCGAATAAAAGAAAATGAGTTAAAAGCGGAACACAAATGAAATACTAGACATATATTTAATATTGGGACACTATTTTCATAAATTAAGGAATATAAAAAACATCTGGTCGAGAAAGACGGCGATTACGAAGATGCAGATGCAGCACTACAGCTTGTTCTGCAAGCTGCATCTCACGCCAATGAAATGATGAAGAAACTGGTTTGTACAGCTCCAGCTTTTCCTTATCTTTTCTCTTCTCAAAGATAGAAACGATAGCAGATTTGAGATCGAACAGTATTGATGATATGATAATTTGATAATGATCATTTTTCCTCCTCTTATTTTTTCTATCAACCATAATAGATTATAATTGGTGCGATTTGTATCACCACAATGTTGAGTTAATCACAAGTTTTGAATCCTCACGCTAGATTTGATCCCTCATCTCGAAGACGGGAATTTCGATCTGCGTTTTGTGATTGACTCAGCATCGTAAGAGTGAGGGTTCTGTTTGTTAAGTATAACCTCACCTTAGTAAAAATCCATTACAAACTTAAGGTATAGTAAAATATCGTACTATAATAACGTTAATAATGCATCAAGTATTTTTATTGGTGTTTGAAATTTCAGGATGGTTTTGGCAAAGTAATCGAAGTGCAAGAACAACTCGGAAACTCGATTTCACTTGTTTCACCAGGACGAGAATTGCTAAAAACCGGTACTCTGCAGGTAATTCTATGAGTTATTGTTGAGGATCAAGGATGTATAATCATTTAGAAACTCAATTACTAGCTCTACGATATCAATCAAATACTAACAGGAAACTCTTTTTCACGTTTCCAATGAGATCGTTTTTTTCTCAAAAGCACAATATCTAAGGAAGAATATTCAAAATGTCTTGAGGAATCCATCTTTTTGCTTCTGATCTACATCCTATATTTTTTGTATATTTTAAAGAAAATCTCTTCAACAACGGAGAAAACAGAAGAGCGTACGATTTTCCTCTTCAACGACCTCATATTATTGGCAGGTGAAAGGAAAATGATCGGTTTATATAAATATCGGCTACGTGCTGTATTTCATGCATCTCATACTCAGGCTCGTTTATTCTATTTTGTGTTTTTGATTTTTCAAACTGTGAGCTAAAAAATTCTTAACGAAACAATCTGATGTGTTTTGAGATTTGTTTACAAACAAGATGAACTGAATTACAGTAATTCATTACAGTAACCATTAGGCATAAAATCTATTGATCATTCAGAAACAATTTTATCTCAAATTGATATATCGACGAAACTGACCGCTAGTCTTTCAAAATGTTTATAAATAAGATCTAATCAATAAAAAATTTAAGATATGTGAAGGTGATAATCTTGAAAGAGAGCATTCATTCTACATTCGCGGATCCGACGGTAGTGGTCCTCAGCGATGTGTGGAATTGTTTTCTGGTAATATTCTTTCTGTTTTTTCTCCTTGGACCGGTATAGTTATACAACTGTTTTTCCTCATTAAAATCCCAATCACAAAAGCTCAGAATGTGATCAGCCAAATTCTAGCGATACCTCTTTGTTGTTTTGTTGTTTTTCCCTTCTGTTTTGACTAAGTACTTTGTCATTCAGAAAACAAGATTTTGTTTGTAGTTTTGCTCTGAGATTTTCAGATACTCAAAAAGAAAAAAACGATTGGGTAGAAAGCATATGTGCGGTAATTGAGGATTGTCGTGCGAATTCAGCAACCTTTGGTGAAATTAACGTGAGTCTCATGAGTCTCATTGTAGTATTTGATTGGAATTCACTCTGTAGTTTTTTTTCTAGATCATATTCATGTAATTTAAATTTTTTCTTGTATAATTTTAAGTGTTTTTTTATCGAAAGCATTAACTGAATTTTAAATTATTTTTGTTTATTCAGAGAACATCGCTTTATGAAAATAACAACAATTATAGTGAAAGTCGTAACTGTGCTGATTGCGACGCAGAGTTTAGGTAAAGTTTTTTTTTGAATAAATATAAATATTTTTATTTATTCTAGCTTATTGATTTTTCTTTCTTGATTTCTTCATAATTGGCCAGTAATGAAAATTCACGGTGAAATAAGTATTTGGTTCATCAAGGAGGGATATGATAGGATAAGCTTTAAAAGTGTTAACCAATCCATGTGGAATGTCTTTACGCATTCCGTTTCAGCTTGGTGTTGTGGAGGTGATTGAACTTGAGCGTGATCTATGAATTGACTCGAGTTGATACAAACAGGATACAATACGATTTCGTTTCAGCTTCTTCTATCGTGGTGTGAAATGCGTCAAATGTAGAAGAAAATTATGTAAAAAGTGTTTTGGTAGGTATCGAACCGAGAGCAAGAACAACAGAATTTGCGAGCCGTGTGTCAAAAATATGGTAAATTATGTATATCGAATTTTGAACCTATTCAACATCACTGTAAACATATTTCTGTTCTATTTCATCATGTTTACGAATATTCTAGAACTTGAAACTCGAAAACACTCAAGATTTATTTCTTTACAAACAATGGTGTTATTGTAGAATGGTCACTTGTTACTTCATTACTCAGGTGGCCCGTTTTAACACGTAGCGCAGACCTCAGCAATCCTCCGCCTTTTTTTCTTTTTTACGCTACTGTCCTGTCGTTCATGATGATGATCTCCTTCGTACAGAATGACATACAACCCATTGTTGAATAGTACTGAGAATAGTTGAAAAAAATGACGTGCTGAATGAGTAAAGTATCATTAAAGCAATACGAAATTACTCATAAGTGATTATAAGGGCTTCGAGTCGATTCGTCGCTCAGCATCCACTCACTCCACCGGACGATCTAGTGTTCTAGCGGCACCAGCTCGAGGAAAAGGAGTTCTTCATGCTAGCATGGTAAAG
The DNA here is from genome assembly GCA_000816705.1 of Dictyocaulus viviparus. Classification (NCBI taxonomy): domain Eukaryota; kingdom Metazoa; phylum Nematoda; class Chromadorea; order Rhabditida; family Metastrongylidae; genus Dictyocaulus; species Dictyocaulus viviparus. The sequence continues at coordinate 125,449 of KN716300.1, read as the reverse complement.
GTGAGGTTATCAAAAACTCATTTGATGATTGTATTGTTTTTACTACTTACGAAATTATCCGATTGTTCGTCTCCTTTCGAATTGTACAAACCACAAGCTGAAATCTCTTGCATGTGATTATTTTCGAATTATTGCTCTATGATTTCTCTTAGAGATCATATTGATTCTGTTTATGATGTATCGCCAAAATATTCCAATTTTATGAAAATTCCTTTTTACCTTTGTATGGCAGACTAAGCTTATCCTCAGGGGTCGTTGAGTTGGAACTGAATGATAAAGTGAATAGAAAGTAGTTGGATGATAAGAAGCGCTGACTTAAGGAGAAATTCAAGACAAAGGCATAAAGTTTTTGTATTTGAAAGTCTCCGCGATATTATGAAGAAAATGAAGGCGTGACGCATTACAAAGGAGGATAAATTACCGTATTTTCAGTTCCGTGGCTCACTTGGTAAAACGTTCGAGCGATATTTTGTCGTACGCAACGACTTTTGTCTGTATTCCTACATTTCGCCTGATGTGAGTTATTCTGAAAATGACTAAGATTCTATCTTCGCTGTCTTTTGAAGTATTTAAAATTGCCGATTCATAGATTTTAAAACGTCTCGTGATTCTATTAATACCGTATTCTGTAAAGCCAATCTGTTACGAGATTCATTTATTTCAGGATGACTATGCACTGGCGATGCTACCCTTACCAGGATGTGAGGTGAAATTGTGTGGTGAACGATTCACGTTTTCTCTTCGGGTGGGATCTCGTCGAATGTACACGGTGACGGTGGAAGATGAGCAAAATCAACTACGCTGGATGGCGGTGCTCGATCTTGCAGCTAATGCACAACTACAACAAGTACCCGAAATTGAAACTCTGGCGTAGTGTCAGATGTTGTCATACACGGACCATACGGGCCTACTGTATATACTTATTTACATGAATTTTAAAGCTGTAATAAAATAAATACACAAGGAATTATGCTTTTGGTCTGATTGCTCACCTCTTCCGTGAATTACACTCGTAGGCGTAAACAAGTGAAACACGATCGTAATCAATTGTAAAGCTTTTGAATTAGATTTATCAAAACTACCTAGCTAAATGTAGACAGCCGTCGTTCTATTCTTTACACTAACTGGAATCACGGGATTTAATGACTCTAGTCTGTTTATTTGTTATCACATCATCAAATAACCTGCTAGCTAAACTGTTATGTTTGGTGTGACATCGTAGTACGGTGAAGTACAGTAATACCGAATCTCTCTTTCACTTATTGACTTTTTGTCGTTCTGTTTATTCATTAAACATGAAGTTTAATGTGCTACACAAATTACTAATGACCGTACAAAGCTTTCCTTCTATACGTTTTTATCGATCGACTTCTACTGTACATAATTAATGGTGTAAGTATAATAAAAATTGTTCCAGTCAGTGAGTTCTACTCAAGTACCATCGATAAAGCTTTGTTTCTTGAGTGGTTGATAGTGAGGGTGATGGTCCTAGCAAGAATAAGTCACCTGTTTAGGAGAGCAAGATTATGAGAGGCAATTCAACCAGTTCTTAATAATGTGTTTGCAAAATCTGTTTAAAAAAAGAAAAATTTCATCATTAGTTTCGTACTACAAGTGGATAGATCGCGTAGGAATCAATGCTGCTATAGATCTACCCAAGAGGGCAAAGCAGTACTGAACGCTTCCACATCTATTCAGATTGCTTTGTTTTTGCTTGAAATTTGAAAAGAACTTTATGCTCTACGACATAATTTGAATAAGGTAAATCTTGAGAAAGTAGCTTGATTGTGTGGTAATAACGATACGCATTATAAAAGTTAAACGATTTGTTGGTTTGATTTTTAGACATGAAAGATCACAAGCCTCTGAGGAAAAAAATATAGATTGGAATGAGGTTCAAACTTGACTATTGCTTGCCAGCACTATTTGTTAGCCAGTCTTTTAGGATGCTAAATGTATATTACAAAGCAGATTTGTGAGGGAAGCACACAATGATGAGGATAGAAAACTTCTGTGTTTGTAGGAATTTGAAAACCACTTTTAATTCTCAAACAATATTTAAAATCTACATGGAAGTTTTTCCTTTGTAAGGAAAATTTTTTACATCACACCTAAGCTTGTTTCTAAAATCTCGGATTGAACAGCTGATTAGTGGTGACTCTTTGAGCAAACTCACTCTTGACTTCCTCATCAGTTTTTTCTTATTTCTCATTTGTAATTATAATTATTTATTCTCATATTATCTATTCAGAATCGCGTATAAATGTATGATATGATAATTTTACTCGGGACTCAATCAATATAGTTTTTCCTGAACTTACGAGTGAAAATGATTTTCCTTGCACGCTTCACCCTCTCGTATCCACTTTTCTGTTTTGTGCGATTAATTTTCTAACATTTGTCACTTTTTACCTTTTTTTTTATTATTTTACAGCTATTCGATAAAACAAATAACGATGTTAATGAATAAATATTTTGTAATAAAACGATTTCCTCATTATATTACGCTAATTGAGGGAAATGATCTACGTCGAAAGTGCGATAGTGCATAGCGATCGTTCATTAGAGTACCTGCTATATCTGTGACTCCTCGTTATCTCACAGAAATAATTAGAAATAAATTGCCTACATTTATCGGAACTTCTAAGCTTCGACTGTAATTGATCTGCTTGTTCTGCTGTTACCATTCTATATGGTTCCGGTGTAATGAAAAGTGGTCGATAACAAAATTTCCTCAAAATCGAGCAATACGATCGAGTTCGTAGATCAAATCAGTGAGTCAAAGTGAATATCACCCAAAAGTACAGTGTGACAGTACGTCGAAAGAAGAAATAAGGTGTTGAGGTTGCAAATTTTCAAAAACTCCGTATAAATTTGGCAAGAAAAAAAGGACATCATACAAGGCAAGTTAATCCTATCAGCAGTTTAGTTCATCGTTTCAATTAATCAGCAGATTATTTTGTTCATTAACAATTCATATCTTTTATCACTAGGCGATTCAGTTGATGAACTGCTAGCTATCTAAGCTGCTTTATTACTAGTTTTATCCTATCACCACAACTTTGAGGAGAATCAGAAACAGGTTAGCGTTGACTTATCGAGATGAGTTCAACAAGAAGAAGCTGGATGATACATTATGAAATTATTAAAGTGAGGGAAACTCGATTGTCTCACCTCTGATACGGCAGTGATTTCCATAAATTACAGATATGCATATGCAATCATTACTTAGTAATCGTCCAGTCTTCCTGTTAATGTGCCGATTTTCTGCCACTGATGTCAAGGCTGTCTTTATATCACACAAATTTGGATTGAGTGATGATCCTCACTAGAGTTCAACTTGATGATTTGAAACGTTGGCATTTCTGGCTTCACAATTGGTAGCTTAGGTGGTAGGTGGTGAACTGTCGATGTTTTTGAAAACGTCTTACATTTATTTCTATGTACTCGTCTCTTCGATTCATATAACTGATAGTTCATCATCTACATCACCTTCATAAAGCTGCACAACTGCAGAGCTCTTTTTATATGCTTATAACCTTTTGTGTGGAAGACTGATGTTGATTATTTGAAAGAATTAGCTCAAGTTATTGGAATAGAAAAAAAAAGTACTTTCAGATTAATCGATCACAGTATGGAGTATGGATGAGGATTTTCGACCATGAGGTAATCAATCGTTTACCTCATCAATTTTTCTGAAATTGTACTGCTGTAGTTTTTGAAATAATAAATTAGTTTTCAAGAGGAGAAAGTGTTCCCTTATCGTTAATGAGTTTTCACAATCAGCAGGCATTCCATCATAATCTTATCTTTTCCATTGACACACCTTTTTCAATACTGTTTTTTCCCTCGTTTTTAGCATTCCTCAAATAGCATTTAAAATAAATAAATGAAATAACAAACAAACAAACACACTACATTCTAAACAAGTCAGTTCAACACAGAACTAAACAATTAATTACCGTGTTTCATGCAAACCATGTGAGCGATTTCAACCGTTGTAAATCAACATTTACTCATGAAAAATTGTCACTTGTGAGTTCTAATTATTTATGTGATAAGCAACTTTTAATTAACCTCCTATCAAAATGCTCCTCCATATTTGTGGTTAACTAGACATTTATGAAATCCAGTAGACGTCAATTTTCAACATTGCTAGCTTTCAGGATTGATCCTTAATAGATTTTATGTTTTGAGTGAAATAAGATAGATTAGGCTTGGCTCTGATCAATCCCTTGTTTCGTGATGCGCCTACGCATTCGTGTTCAACATGATATCGTGGAATTGGTTGAATGCGAACCTGGTCTATACAGTGACTTCAGTTGAACACTCTTCACTAAGTCACTGCTGTTTATTTGACCCCGAATTCTCTAGTACAATTTACCGACCCCGGAGAAGTGGCGAACTTGTTCGGCCTTGGGGTGGACGCCAACTGATTCTAGCCAGCGTGACACTGGTGGCACTTATACTACTGCGCTCACTCTCCATTTTAAATACGGTAAGAAATCGATACGTTTTTACGATCTACATTAGAATTTGCAAAAATGAGAATTTCAAGATTACGACTACAAGAAAAAATAATGTCAGTATCGGCCTTACACGCTGAGTCATGCTGATAACCGCCCGTTAAGGAACGAGTGCTGATAAGAAATACTACCACAAATTTGAGACAATTGAAGTGGCCTCACAGCAAGGATCATAGTGGTGCAATTGGTTGCGCACCAAACCGGAAGTTCGTGAGATACATGGTCCACTCCCGTCTGAAGATTCTGGTTTTGTAACTAATTGAGACAAGTCGGGTAGTCATATCACCATAACGTTTAATAGTTTACCATGAAGATGAAGTGGTAAGGGAAGTAATGTACGTTAGAATCTGAAAATTACCGGGCTACCTCCTCATCATAGATTGAGCAGCATATCGTTTTATTATCATAGAATTTCTTTGTATTCAGGTCACTTGTATTCGTAGAATCATTTTTCTATTAAAGTAGTGAATTGACTAATGAGCATTATGGAATGAGCCTCACGTAGGTCACTAAGTTCGAAGTAGACCACCGCTATGGATGGTGATTACTCGAGTGAGGAATGGACGAAACATGACTTGGACACGCACAACCACAGATGATGGTACTTCCAAGTTAAGAACTATCCGTTTTCCCGTACTGAATGAGTTCGTCATCTGCGATTATTCCATCACTTGTAAACGATGAGGGAAGAAATCCATTCACTACATATGATTTTTAAAAGCCGCAGCAATTGATTATAATATAATTAGAAGATTTTTATCAGGTAGTTCATGAAATACCTGAAAAAATCATGTCTTGTAAATATTCGGCTTCCAAATGTCTTGAATTTCCTCAATATTAACGTAACTCGTTCTCACTCATAGGAAAGATTTTGAATTTACAAAATTTTTAACGTCTTCAATCCGAAGTCGATCGCTAAAAAGAAAAATGGTTTGATTCTACGAGTCAGCTATCTCTTGTCATTAAAACAAACAACTAAAAAAAATTTAAGCCTTGTAATCGTCTGAAAACATCTGGACTGGAAATCGATAATATCGATGGAATATTCACCTCATTATGACGTCAAAAGTACTAAATTGAAAATCTTCAAAGTGCTGCTGAAATTACAATATCATATTTCTCACCTCATTAATATATCTCTATCAGTTCAAAGCTTAATCATTCTTATGAATTTGCTAACCACTGATTTATTTTGATAGGAGAAAAAGTAATTAGTTGATCTAAATGAGTAGACTTTTTAAATACCGTATCACAATTAGTTGATCTACTGAAATAGTATTACTTGAGAAGTTCCAGTTATGATTTCATTTTCGATTGTTTATCGATTTTCTCAGATCAGCTGATAATTTTGCGTTGTTTAAAATGAGTAGACTTTTCAAATACCGTATCCTACAAAGTATTTCAAAATCAGAAATTTATTAGATTAATATAATTTATTGTTTATTGTTTGTATGAATTTTGTTTACTTATCATGAATTTTTTTCTAGTTGTCATCTGTAACTTTTTCTTATATTTTTAATCAGTTTGATCGATTTAATTGCTTCATTAAAGGGCTTGATCTGTGATAAGAAGAAACATAATTGCTTTCTTACACATTTTCATCTCCTTTAGTGAAAAAAAAAAGATCAAAAGATAAAAAGAGCAGCGATCAACGACGAACACGAATACATTTGAAACCACACCGGATATCTGTAGATGAGGGTTCGAATCCCGCCTAATGCTCCAAGTTTTCCGACTAACTCAGCACGATACGAGAACGTCATTATCACTCACCATGTCTATGAAGAAATGAAGATACTATAAGAAAAAAAGTTTAACTAAAAATAAATCCTGAAAAAACTCTATTTGAACTCACTCTAAAAACAACAAAGTACATAGTGGACATTACTGCTTACAGGAGCAATTTTTCTTACAAGCTATGAGCTTGAAATTTTATTATTAATTAATGAAGCTTGTCATAATCACTGAGGTTATTCTATGTGAACCTCATTGCTTCAAAAAAATGTGAGGCACAGTGTTCAGCTTAGTTTACCCAACATTTGCTCATTATTTCAGTACACTAACACTGCTTTAGAGAGCTATTCTTGTTTCCATTAACCAATGAAGCTGAAAATGAGTTCCTACTCGTTTTTCATAGGTGGATAAAAATTCACTAGAATATTGAATGTGATGATGAACGATGATAGCTGGAAGAGAGGGAAGAGTGGAAGCTTCCAGTAGCATTTTAACTGGAAAATCAATACCGTAATTTCTAAGCATCTACATCATGCGAACTGTTTATGTGAACACATGAAGTTCAACATCTGATGCTTCTCATCTGTTAGTGATAACAGCCTATTTGTACTAACTAAGAGTCATTTGGAGTATTGTAGCTGAACTTCTAGGAGCAAAACAGAAAAAGAACCAGCAAATACCATAAATGAGGCGATGTTCAGTCGGGCGACGAAATGTGTTCTTATCGAACAATCGAGAAAAAATGCTCGTTATGATGTCGTTAGTGCAACAACGAACCAACTAAACAACAACGAAAAGAAACCGTAAATTACTGTGATAATGAAAATAAAATTCTCGATACGTTATCAGTAGAATCACTTACTGATACCCAGCTAACGCTGCAACAATGACGATAATCGTAGCAACAATAGCAGCAACAACAACATAGGCGCTAACACTAACGACAACAACATCAGCCACAACAATTGCATTGACAATATGCAATAAGCAGTGAGTAAAACAATTCAACATCAAAATGCTGCTGAAAATTAAGCTGAGAAAAAAACTGACTACGGTAGTGTTATTCAAATATGATACCTCATCATTTAAAACCTCAAGGTTAAGCTTTAACTATGAGTTCCATACATTTTAAAAGTCTTATAAGCATATTTATCAAATGATTGTATCTATTCGCGTTTGACGACAGCATTTGTAAACAAGCATTGTCACAAGAAAATTTTCTAACTACCTCTAAAAATGATTTAACTACTGTTATTCCTCCGACTGTCAACAACGACTGAGAACAATTAAACTATTGACCTCATATCGAACTGATAACTCTTCAGAACTCATCTGCTTTTAAGTTTCTCATGAAAATCACAATACACTTTATATTATTCTTATTTTCTAGAAGAAATCTAAGTACTGTAAACAGGAATAATTTCCTATTATAGGAATGGGATTTGTCGTTAATAAAACAATGTAATAAAACATATTTAAGTATAAAAAAACATTTCAAATATTTATGGTAACGTAAGGGACACTTAAGCATAAAAACCTTAACGAATTCACTTGACGTTGTCAATGATAGGTATCGATTTTTTGATTTTCAGTTGGACTTGAGCCAGGCACTTCCGACTGGGGTGCCAGCAGCGCGATGATGAACTGCTTCATAGATGATTGAAGGCAAGAACCCGATGGCATTTATCAGTCATTTGCATATTGTTACTGTATATTGTTATTATTCATTGTGCTTGTTTGTTTGTTATTTGCCTGATGCTATTTGATTTGTATGTAATTTTGTAAAGAATCATTCTTTCAAGTCCTCTTAATTTGTTAGAAAGGAGGAATACAACAACCTCACTACGTTGAACTCATTTGAAAATGATCAATGCTTTTACACGTGATTTTTGTTACGTGAATGTCTAACAAATTTGGTTGACTTGATTCTGCTAAATTCACGACGTTAATAATCCATCTTAAGGATTATTTTAAAAAAAAAAGAGATAGAAGTAAAAATGCAAAACGATATGACGTAATGCCTACCGTACCCACGGCTTTTTTTGGATAATAACAAATATTTCTGTATCTTATGGGAAAACTACGAAGAATTCTGGTCTCGAAATCGAATTGACGATGGTAATCATCATGTTGGTCTTCATTTCTCCTCATCGAGTCTTTCTTTACCCCTCACCTCATGAACCAATATCTCAAATATAATATGCGGTACCCTTAACTTACATCCAGCAAAACAAAAACTAAAAAAAATAATGTGACAAATAGGTGGTGCTTATTTAATATATAATGATATCGGATTATAATTTTCCTCATCTGAAGAGTTCCTTTCCTCAGAGAAGAATGAAAACACTTTCATTATTAAGTGCACTATGTTTGAATAAAGAATATTATTCTTTATGTAATTCTAGCATGAATACAATGTGCACTTGTGTTTATAAAATTCTAAAGGAATGGATTAATGGAAAGAGTTATTAGAGGCTTATGTGAACTCCTCAAATGAGGGAATTAGATTTATGTTAAGTTCAGGTTAGATGATAATCGATTTCTCGAAATTATCATGGAAATAAAAGATGTACTGCTGATAGTCAGCTTACAAAAATATCACTAAACTAAATAAAATACTCAACTAAAAGAATTTATTTCAATGTTGTTTACTTCTGATTGAAATTCTTCATTCGAAATGACTACAAAAGAGATAGTCATGAACAAAAATCGATTCATATGATATGAATGGATATCGATCGAAAAAAAAACAGATTTTCTATAATTTATATTATTCTTCGAGAAATCGCTTTTTGAAATATTGAAAGAAAACAGCTATAAGTTAGACTCATTAGAAAATACAATCACAAAAGTATTTGAGAGAGGATTAATTGTGAGGAAGAACAAATAAAGCCATAAACAAGAAGTGAGGGAATAAATAAAAACAAAAACAGAAAAGGTCTTTAAGGAAAACCAGTTCAGCTACCAACGTTTTTTTCAAAGGGTTCCCGAAATAGGTCGATGATACATTTTTATATAAACATTATTTTGTATCTAAAAAACCTATTAAGAAATAAATTGTTAAAGTCATTTCAATGAATTTTGTTTGCGCATGAATTCTAAGCTTATATCTTGTGCTCTTTCCCTCCTTTTTTATCCTCAACTTATTATCACTAATATAATCCAACAATATTTAACATTATCTATATCTAAAAAAAAACTTAGCTATTTATTGCGCTTTCTATTCAAAATTCAAATTTTTACGATCAAAAGAGTGAGGAATAAGTGAGAAAAACTTATTTACTTTTGGATAATCTAGAAATAATGAATAGAATAGAAAACATATGTTTATTTTGCAAGACAAAAATCATCAATAGACAAAAGAAAAGTTCAAAATTATAACTTCTAGACAATCGATCGATAGTTGATAAATACCGTAACCTTCATACTGTATCGCCACACTTTTCATACTGTAGTGAAGGAAAAGCATTCAACAGTTTGCTTCAATCGATATTATCATAACAAGAAAAATGATTTGAATCAAACTAGAATAATCTTAGTAAAGAAAAAAAGTCGGTTCTAAAAGTTTGTATTTTTTTTACTACTTGGAAAAAATGTCTAGTAATAATGTAAACTTTAATTATCCTGTAATACTCTTTAGATCGATAATTTCCTCCAATTTCCTCCGATTTTCTCCTTTGGATATTTATTACGAAGTCTTAAAAAGAGAAAAAAAGAAGAGTCTCGCCTGAGGTAATTCAAGTTCTGTGATTAACTAAGGTTATAAATTATAAGATAGAGATAACCAGCTTATATATCAGCTTATAAGTTATTATTGTTCTTAAAAATATAAACAAACCTGTATGAGAAAAAATTGTTTAGTAAAGAAATAAAAAAGCATTACATCATTGCTTATGAGAGGAGATCATTTTCCTATTAAAAATGTAACTCACTTTCCTCTCTCTCTAAATGCCATTATACAAATATTGTAATTTTTCAATGCAAAGAAACTCTTACTATCTTAAAATAAAAATCTCTGAAAAACAAATCTGAATGATTAGACTATTTATAAGTTTTAACGTTAATAAAACGTTAAAGCTAAGCTCTTAACTGGTCTAAAGAGAATCCTCAGTAGCGAAAAAATATACCTCATTGTTTCAGCTTGTCACGTTCTAAATGACAGCCATTTTTCAAGTCTTGTCATATGCAAAACATTAACTGCTCATAAAAATATGACAGTCTGGACAGCATATGATAATTCTGCGTGAGGAAAAAAAAGCAGAGGTGATTTGATAAAAATTATCATTCATAGCTGATAAGAATATCGAATGATTTTTACGCTACACACATACACACACATATATATAAATAGAGACAAAAAGAAATAAAGAAATTAAATGTATCAGTGTTTCATCTACGTACAGAATCATATGTTTTCTACGGTAACCTACAGTAATCTACAGTATCTTTTGCTCTACCATGCCATAACAATGATAACTTTCTACGCTATGGGTCGATCTTTCAAATCTCGGACTTTTCATCGAAATCCTTCATACGCATACTCAACGAGTGTTTCACTCAACACAGAAAACCTCATCTATCACTTAATCAGCTGGGATTTACGAAGTACTAAACAATTCCTGATGTTTGTGAGAACTTCATAGTAATTATTTTGTATTAGGTGAAGTACGATAGCTTATATTGATATGATTTCACTTTTGAGTCAACCACAATGCTTATAACCTCTCATGGGACTCTTTCTTAATGTATTTCACGAAAAATCACTTGTTAAGCTTGGAATAAATTTTGAAACATTTCTGTTGAAACACCGATTTCAATAAATTTTACCAGCGATCTACAATTCGTTTTCGTCATTTTCAGAATGATACTGGTGTTGTTCTTTTGTTTGATCGGCTTCACTTACGGTACTACAGAATACTCTGATGATTTTGCTAGAAATTATATGTTTCCATTAAGTGCTGCCTCGTATTCAGACGATCCTGAACAATGTCTTAATCGCCTTTTTCCTAATTCTACGGTAAGGCTCTTTTTTAAGAAAAAAAAGTGTCGAATGACCTTCTGAAAGGTCATTTTTTTTTCAAGTAATACATTCTCACACCCTCAACGAAATCGTTCAGCTTCAACGTCAAGTTGTTATTCAGTGCGATAGTTTTAGAAAGGACACTTGTTCCGGTTACACTGCCGTTTTACACAATGAAAAAGCGATTGTGTTAAGCTTTAGGTATGTCATCTACAGTTTCCCTCCTCAATACTGATCAATTTTAGTTTTATACTAGTTTTTTCTTAGTGGAGGGAGCTATTTGCTTATTTTCAATTTTAGTTTATTTGCTTACTTCTTTTCACTTTCAGAGGTACAATTCGATTTTGGCAACTTTTTGAGGAAATTGAAAAATCGGTGTTTGTTAATTGGGTGAGGTTGACGTGTTTCACTTTTTCTCACAAAAATTTTTCTGAGATTCAACGAAATTCTCATATAGTAAAATATCTAATAATAATTTTGAGTTACAATTTAGAGTAACTGGTTGTTTGGAGGTAGAATATCGAAATATTTTCATGATGGATTCCAAAAAATTTGGGATGCCGGAATGAGTAGAGATTATTTTGCCCTCAAAAACAAGTATCCTGAATATCAAATTTGGGTAAGTTTATTTTAATATGTGGCGAAACATCATGCAAAAGCCGTAAAACAATGAGTTTTGAACTCGGCCATGTAAGGTAGCGCATCCGGACAGAAATCGGCGTGATATGAGTTTGAGTCAATAAACATGACTCATCATAGTAGAAACAGAAAAAAGGCAAAGAAAAAAGAAAAAGTAAATAAACAAGATATCGAAAAATCGGACATAAGCGTCCGTTTTGAAGAATCCTGATTATAAATGAGCGTGACAAAGTAATTATGGACGAGTTGTACGATGAAAACAACTTAAAGGGCTGTATGATATTTATTGATCGTAAATGAAATATTGCCAAATCATCGTGGACGAGTTATATCGGAATAGATGCAAATCAAACGAAAATCAAATGGTTTTTCAATGGTTGAAATAAAGAAAACTTTACACTTAAGTAATATTATAGTTGTTTAGGTTACTGGACATTCTCTTGGTGGTTCAATGGCGTCGTTAGCTGCTTCATTTCTTATCGGTTCAGAGTTCGCTAAACCCTCAGAAATTAAACTCATTACATTTGGTCAACCAAGAACTGGTGATCTACAATTCTCCATCACACACAACACACAGGTATATTATTACTGAACCCATTTTTCTTTCTTAAAAACGAAACATTTAGTTTTTGGGACCATTCATTTTATTGCCACAATAAAAAAAAAACGAGTAAAGGAGTCCCGTCTGAGGTTCCAGGTTTTGCGATGATTATGAGAACAAAACTATTATTATCTATCCTAATTGGTAGAAAATGAATTAAAATACCTACGAGGAAAAATAGGAGTATTTGTTAAAGGGAAATAACTGACTCCTCTTTTTAAGCAAATCACTTATGCGATCGTGTTTTTAGTTAGAGTACTCATTTCGTGTAACTCATTGGAGAGATATCGTACCTCATATACCGTTCGAGATAGTGGTTCATTACTTTCATCATCGATCAGAAGTAATACAATACTTTTATTTTTCGCCTCTATTATTTATAAAAATCAATAGAACAGCTTCATTATAGTGTTTTCTTTTAGGCGTTCTACAGATACAATATGACTGCGGATTCGGTTACGGTTTGTTCAGGTAATAAAAATTTAGTTGTAACTAGTTAATTATCGATTTATCGATCCATACATTCAGCGGAGTGAATGTATTATTGTTTAAATTTGAGGAAGTGAGGATAGACGATGCAGTGATGGATTATGGTTCACAGGAAGTATTGCAGAGCATAGAAACTATTTTGGAAAGGATGTGTACAATTACGGATTCAGTAATTGCGTATGAAAAAAAAGTGTATAATTCCTCATATTGAGTGAAAGAACTCAATTTCTATCTGTAAATTTGAATTGAGGTATATTGTAAAAAGAAATTTCAAATAAAAACGAATAATTTTACGATAAGAATGCTCTATTTCAAGTATTATTAGAAGTTCGTTCATTATACTTGAGACATCGGAATGAGGGAAATTTGTTTCTACTTACATCCAACAACTCCAAATAATCTTGGATAAATTGTGATCTTTGATGTTATTTTTATACTGTAGGCTGAGGAGTATTGGTGAAAAAAAACCTCTGATAAGTGATAAAGGAAAGCTAATGATACGAGGAACAAAAAGCTTTGAACACTGATAAGAGCGCTGATAGGTCGGCTTTATTCTAAACATATGATGATCCATATAGTTGTTTACTCAATCGTATGTAAATAAAAACTCAATCGTATGTAAATAAAATTCGTACACAACGATGTAGATGAA
>KN716300.1:99260-111688 GCA_000816705.1 Dictyocaulus viviparus | reverse complement strand
CTGTAAATTTGAATTGAGGTATATTGTAAAAAGAAATTTCAATAAAAACGAATAATTTTACGATAAGAATGCTCTATTTCAAGTATTATTAGAAGTTCGTTCATTATACTTGAGACATCGGAATGAGGGAAATTTGTTTCTACTTACATCCAACAACTCCAAATAATCTTGGATAAATTGTGATCTTTGATGTTATTTTTATACTGTAGGCTGAGGAGTATTGGTGAAAAAAAACCTCTGATAAGTGATAAAGGAAAGCTAATGATACGAGGAACAAAAAGCTTTGAACACTGATAAGAGCGCTGATAGGTCGGCTTTATTCTAGACATATGATGATCCATATAGTTGTTTACTCAATCGTATGTAAATAAAACTCGTACACAACGATGTAGATGAAGCTGCATAATCCGGATGTTGATCTACCAGTTGTTCTCGTCTCATTCACGGAAACGATTGCTAAAAAAAACGACAAGTATTTGAAACTGCATCTTGTAGAAGACCAACGCTTATCATTGTTCAACTACAACTTCGAGTTTAATTAATCTACTAAGTAAATGCAGGCAGAAGAGATCAAAAAAAGTACAGTAGGGATTTTACTTAAAGCTTCTCCTAACAAAAAGGTGATAAGAGGTAAACCAATGCATTTTTGTTGTTCTGCAACCACCTTGCTGTTATTACAAACAACTATATAAAACAACATGAGAAAAGTATATATGGCTAGATATTCTCCATTCAATATCAGCTTGATGACGGCTCAACTGGACCATTCAGTTAGAGTCTTCATGTACTTTTAAGTCGACAAATAGCTGTACACCTCGTGAGTGATAGCGCATTAACTATCACCTCAGTGTATATTATCACGTTAACACACATTATAAAACTAAAAAAATTTTGTTATCATGATGTTTTTTTTGTTTTTTCCTCTGAAAAATGAGGAACGTGCCATGTGTAAACATTGAAACGAAATGTCAACAGTTTTATCACCGAAATCTGTTCGGATTGTGTAGTATTTGAAAAAATTAACAGAACAATAACGGTATTGATGCTGCTCATACGATAGCACACCGGAGTGAAATCCTGCTGGACGTGTATGCCAGTCTCAATGTAAGGTTTTTAAGAAACACTTTATTGAAATGGCTAAGGTTTCGGTGGTATCGCCTTCCTCAGGCTATTCTATTAAGTGCAGAGGAAACTATTGCGCGTGCACTGAGATATACTGCACTCCTCTACGCTCATATTCATTCCCTTAAGGCATACGTAAAGCACTTAGCTGCATTGTGGAAACCTTCCGGACTAAATACGACAAGCCATCCGTGCCTCAACATTAAGGAATCTGAGGCTACACACAATTTCATTTTCAAAACTCATTGTTGCTGAGTTCCATTGAAGTCATTTGCATTTGAGGCGGAATCAGTTGTATTAACGAAAAAAGTATTAGACTGATTTCTAATCAGTCTGATAGACTTCATATAAAGTATTTGTACCAGAAATTTTTTTTTCTATCTTTGTTTTTTGCTAACGTATTGAGACGGTCATATAATGCTTAATATTATAAATATGATCTATTAAGGTTAATATTAAATGCTAAGCATTACAAAGAATTAAGTGATTTCGTGTAACTCAAGGTTTGAGTTTTGTTTACAACCATTCTTCTGAGCAGTCACTACATTTATTTATTTGTTTACAATCATTTTTAAACAAATCTTATACGTAGAAAGTATGCTATAATGAAGTTTGTAAATGCTTATTTAAATTCACTTGTAAACGATGTGTACAGTATAACGCTCAACTCAGTAATGAGGAAAATGAAACATCTTTTCTGATGCGTGAGCATCTGAACAAATATTAAGATTTTATATATTGATAATAATATTCAACCTCATTTTTCTAGTTATTATTCTATTTCAAGAGTTAAAAGGTGATAAAGTTGCTGTGTCAGTACTAAAACTATGATGTTCATTTAGAAGTTGCATAATAATTGATGAAATAGAGCAGTTGGTATCCCTCTCACGTCCTCTCAGCCAGCGTTAGTTAACCTCAATCCACGTTTTCTAAACGACGACATCCATTCTTACAATAACAGAAAGTTTTTCTGCTAGACGTGTAGATTTCCTTTGTCTCATAATAGATACTAACGTATGAAATCACTTATCTTCGTTGAGGGAAGTGTCTGAAATTGAGGAAAAATGTGAAAGTAGTCCAAAAAAAATCACTTTGTAGAAGGAAGTGATTTTGAAAAATGTATTATTTAATTCAAAAAATGTCTTATTGAAACATAAAAAATAAACCGAAATGTGTTGGTCAGTGATCAATAGTGAGGTGGAATTCCCGAGGTAGTTGATTTTGATATTATTTCGGCGTTGAACTCATAATGAAGATTGAATTCTGAAACTAATAAGCACTGAGGAAGCAGAGCTGACTAACTCAATTACATTTTAATGAACAGTGTTTTTTTTTGAGGCTATATCCTTAAATGATTGAGTTTTGAGGAGAAAATTTGTTTTGTTAGCAAAATGAAGATATTTGATAGGACTACATTTTGATGTTGAACTTTACAGACTCTGAAAAGGCGTAACCTGGCTGAGCGCGAGGATTTTTGTAAGAAAAAATGATAAACATATTGAATTTTAACAATTTAAAGATTACCGAAAAGCTCCTGAAATCTAGGAAATTCTTTTTAGGATCTAAGCTCCTTTTTAGCTTTAATCCACTAATATTTTTATATTGTGCAACCTAATAGATGTATCTTTGACCTATAACTGGAGACGATCAGTGAACAACTCAATGTAAATCTTCTGTCTTATCAACAGTACGGATATATGCATGGACAGTACTTCATGAAGCATAAAGAAAGCTACGTGTCCAGCAATGTTGAATTCACCCGTTGGTATACCAACATGTTACCCCAACAACAACTTCACTAGCTATAAAAATCTTGAGGCTAGCAACATGTTGTTGATGAGTCTTGTTGAAGTCAATACATTTTGTTTTTCGGCAATTCTATTACCTCCCAAGATTTATCATTGAAGCTGTAATTACATTCTGTATTCAAAATGTTATCATCAGATTAGTGAGAAGAAAAAAATTGACCTTGATAGAAGCATTAGATTCTTATCAGAGGAAAGATTAAAACAAATGTTGTATATTTATGTTAAGCTGTATATGAAAACTCTATTTTAGTATCATATGACGAGAAGTTTTTTGAGTGAAATGTCGACTCTTTCAACGAGCAGAGGACAAATTTCATAATTCATTATTTTTCTCTCGTTCTCGATTAGTTACAGCATTCCATGCTACGGTAATAAGTGAAATCGATCCGTCATAAGCCGTAAGCCAAAGACGACTTTGAACTCCACATGGATTGAGGAAATTGATCTTGTGAATCACTATCTTAACTCCACTTATACATTTTTGTGCGTATAGTTACATATTCCAATCTACATGTCTGCATGTGCTCGGTGTATGCGAGTTACAACCAGAACTTCAAATCCGAAAAAATTCTCTAGGAAAGCGATTTATAGTACAGATGAGGCGGCTAAGACTCGGTTGAGATAAATAAGCTACTTCCGAGTATGTGTTAAATTGAAACGTGTCTTATGAAGACATCGTGTAGCTTTTATGGTAAAGCTTCAGCTGTCGAAAAACACAAAAAAAAACAATACGCAACATTTATCCGACTATCAGGAACTTTCAACTTACCCGACGATCTCTAAGTGCAGCAAACAGACAGTAAGATCAAATTCTTCCATGAAGCCCTCTTAACTCTAACGTTTTTTCAGGGAGAATTTGAGTGCAATATTTAGCTGACTGGCTGAATACATTCGAAATACGTCACACTGAGACTCATCGACTAGAATAAAACGAGCAGAGTTAATTACTGCCTGAGTTCTGCACCATGAAGATCATCTGTCGTAACTCATAAAGTGACCGCTTAGAAGAAAAAGTCGACTTCTTAAGGTAATCATACACCTAGCAAAAAATAAGGTGTAAATGAACTCCTCCCTGTATAATCACGAAATGTTTTTTCTTTAGTCTCACAAAAAATTTCGCTTGATTAAGCTCGAGATGTGCTTACAGTATTCATCGTTTTTATTCTATGGAATCCGTAGTATTATCAATCATAATAATTGCAAAAAAATACAAACAATACATTTTATTTACAACAAAACTCATAAATATTTCTTGGCTGGAATTGTTTGCTCTGAATTTTCCAATACGATAGACAATAACGACACTCCAAACTGGCATTCCTCATGGACGGCGGCAAGTCAAAACGCTAAAATCGATGAGTTCATATGAGTTATTGATGCTGATCTACGTTGATGCTACAGTATGCGTCGTGCATTATTCGTTTTTGTGATAACATAGAAGTGACTGCAAGCATTATATAATTATCCAGCATATCGTTCTGCATTATATAATGACATGAGGCAATTAATCCTCATCAAGTCATTGCTCCACCTCTTTTCAGCTTGATTTGCTACCATTATATGGATAAGAAATAGAATAAGGCATAATTTGATGCGATCGATTCTGATGTCCACATAACACTTCAGCACATTCTACTGCTGCGCTATATGTTCTCTTGAGGCATAAGAAGTGTAGCAGGGAAAACAAAATCCATTTAAATCATTACGATCCCTCTATTAGCCTCTATTCCTCAAATCAATTTTGTCGTTTTTAATAATTAAATCAGTGCTTTACACATTTTAAATGAATCGCACGATTGATTGATCTTCGTTGAAAACTCAACCGGTTATTTCATCGTCTACGTAAGGCTTTATTCTTTAAAAAAACATCGACCCACTGATGTTTTCAAATTAATTTCATGGCAACAAGCCAACCAATTTGATTAGATGCCTCCAAATGTTTAAGACGTTGTTTTCTTAGCAAAAGCTTAAAGGTATCCTACGTAACTGAGCAAGCTAACCAATCAAAATCACACCAGAACGGGAATCTGTAAGACGCGAGTTTGAGTCCTACCTAGGATTCTAATATTTGTGATTGCCATCGCTGTGTGTAATATTGTTCTCTATTAATTGAAAAGGTTATAATAATATTATGATAACATACGACATGAGTTATTAAGAAGACTCAAAAGCTGAGGCAAGATTCGAGTCCATTTCTCACAGAATAAAAAAATAACTATGATGCATAATGATGGGTAATATTATGTGAAGTATTAAGTTATATTTGGACACCATCAATACACGTCATCCCACGTTTGTTTTCTATTTCCAAAAGCGTCAAGTTTGTAGAATTTAACTAATCAATGACAAGAGTGCGTAGCGCAATGGTGGAAGTGCCACGATAATGCGCAAACAAGGATCAAGTTCGCTATCGCTTTCAACCTACCAAACCATCCTTGGCTACGGATTTGACAAGTTTCTACCATAGTTATGTGGGATAAGCACCACTGACTAGTTAAATAGAGGTTACCCTCAAGCCATTCTGTAGAGGAGTCTCGCACTCAATCACCTCCATGATATCACGTTAGAGTTCGTTGACGGATTATTAATTGACGTCATCCAACAGCAACAAATATATTTTTTCTCAAACGGTAAAATTTTTGTATTTTGGCTTTTTATTGATTTAAGGATTGTACAATATGTAAATAGAGCAGCTTTAACTAAAATTTGAATAAAATGTCATTCATCATTAAAGAATAAAAATTTTTGCATAACCCTGTCTTTGTCAATGAGGAAAAAAAACGGAGTCACAATGAAAGCAGGTTTTCATTCTAATGGACGCTAGCCGATCGGAATTTGAAAACGAAGAAATTTCACTCAATAGCAATCAACAGCTCTAACCGGCTTGAGGTGTTTGAGGTGTTTCATTTTTTAGTAAAGAAAATAAAAAACAAAAAGCCATCGACTAACTCTAATTGCCCAAATATCGTCACGATCAATAATTGTTGTCCGATCTAAATAAAAACAAACAAATAAAATTATTATAAAGTATTATTTTTGTTTATAATAAAAAATAATTTCATATATAAATTTATCAGAAAAACAAAATGTTACAACGATTTCAAATATACCGTTATTTTCTATTTTCGGATTTAACGATTTGAAGAGGATTTTTTCCTCAAAATTCCTCGATTTCTCGTATTTTATGGGATTCGGAAACTCGACAATAGTGAAATTTTTCGGACCATAAGGATATCCACCTCCGATTCTCTTCACGTTTTTAATCTGAAATAGAATTTTTTCTGCAATAGTGTTGTTTTGATAATTACAGTTTTAGTAAACTTCTTGATCTATTATTGATCGCTTGATTGATTTCTGGGATTCGTTATTTTTGCTTCTAGTAACTTTTTTATTAAGTTTCATACTTAAGGAAAAGAAAAAACCAGTTTTTTTTAAAGGATACTGTAAACGGTATCGATCAATAATCGATTAGCATATTCATTTAATAACAGTTTTGATTCAATGAGTACTATTGATTTTTGTTAGGAATTGATTTTTTCAGTAAGATATTTATCTATAAGCTATCAGTTTATATTTGTTTTTTCCGCCATCTTTTAAAGCGATTATTATTTTCTGTAAGCTTTTCAAATAGCTTCAAAATATCATTGAGTTACTTTCTAATAGTCTCTATAATTACTATTGAACCTCATTTTCTATTATCGCTATTATCATAATAATATCCGAACTCACCTCATTTAATGTATTTGCTAAGCGAATTTCCCGTCGTCCAAATGAATTATAGGTAGATACGTTTCGTTCCTCTGGTTTCATAATTGAGTTCATTGACTCAATTGTCCTCATATGATTTTTTCTCGTCGTAATCAAATTATCAATATGAATATAGTTATTTTTTACATAATTGCTTATATTATTTATATGTTGGTGATTTGTTATCGTTTCCAATTTGTGAATAACCGGAAATGGAACGATATCCCGTCGTGACAGCTTGCACTTAATTCCATAAATATTCCTCGTGCCGTACTGATGAAAACGTCGTAAAGCTTCCTGACCTGAAAAAAAAATCACAGTATTGATTTTCCCTCTAAACAAAACAAAAACAACAACAACTGTTGAAATAATTACGAAAAGTAAATAGCACTCATAACCTATATGCTTAAACTGTTGAGTCTAATGCTCAAAAGAGGACCAAAAAAACTTATAACAGTAAACAGTTTCTGTTTAATGTTCTATGAATCGTCCTCATAGTTGAGTTGAAAGAGGTTTATTCTCTTCAGAAAGAAAATTATAAAAAGAAAATGTACTAGTTCTGATTAACTGCTAAAATTTATATATTACCATCCATATAATGATTGAATATCTACCTCGTGAGGCGTATAAAAAATCCCTCGAACATGTGACAGCATGAAGTGTAGCGATTAGAAACAACAACATCTACACCCATGAAATTTCAGAATACCTAAAATCACATCAAAAATGTAAATGAGGAAGATTTTGGTTGGCAGTCGATGTGAGAATCGATACGAATAGGATGGAGGTTAAGTGAAAGGTAAGTGACCAACAGTGGAGTCGAATGAGTGAATTCGGTCAGTGGTAAGGTAGAGAAAACGGGCGACAAGGACATCGCGAACAAAGTCTGGCAATTAAAGCTCATCGATCAAACACGATCCGTCCAAACGTTTTCGGAAGAACACATAATAATGAGGAAACTGACGTAGAAATTGTTATATCGGGAGTCACATTGTGAAAAACCTTTCTGAGTCAAAAACACTCAGAAGCCTCAATTATTCAGTTTCTTCTGCGTTATAACGCTTAACATTTCCATTTTCTACAATTCATTCGTCTGAGTAATTTTCATAAGAATGTTCTCTTCTCAAAAGGAACAAGCTAGTTTTTTTCTTCCTCCTTTTTTCCGGTTGAATAATTTTCCACCAAACAGGGAACGTTTCGCTTCAGTTCTTTCTTTCATTTAGTTATATAATATTTTACTCCTACAAGCTTAAATATAGATCAAATTTAACACATTGATTTATGCATAAAGAAAATTTTCAAAATCGATAAAATGGATTTGAAAAGATAAAATGATACGAACAGCAGGCATTTTTTTTGATCTCGGTTGGAAAATGATCTCACGTTACCGTACCAATAAGAGCTCGTTGTATTACGGTATGAGAGTTTACTCGTTTGCCATTTTTTTGTTCCACGTTGTAACTTTTTCACAAAGCCTATATATCTCATTTAGGTTCTAATTTTTTAAGTCTTGTTTTTTTCACCTCTATTACCTCAACGATCTTTCAATGCTTCTTGTTACATTTGCATACGACGATTAGATTACTTATAATGTCGTAATTGATCCAAAAATCGATTCAAACACGCAATCAATACGAAATAATTACAGTAGTCTTAAGCTAGTATGCCATAGTAATTACTCAATAATGACTAGCCCGATCTGAGCCATTAGAGGAGGCAATGGATCTCCCCATCAATGTTTTCCACGAATTTACCTCATAACTCATCATTAAATATTCATATTGATTTCTCACATTGATATTATTTAAGATACTGTATGTATGGTGAAGATTTTATTGGTTATTGTATCATTCAGGAGTTCTTTTCTCTTTTCTGCAATCGTTGAATGAACAACTGAGTTTAATATGGAGGAAATGAGTTCGAATACCGTACTCTCTAATTTGCCAAGTTAAATTTATTTTTCAGTTTATTTAATAAATAATTAACAATACAGTCTCATATGATGCATAATTTTTACCCCAATCTTCTATTTATTTAGGAAATTTCCTACTGTGTCGTTTCATTCCACTTTTTCTTTTTTTTTGTTTGTTCGCCACATATTAATATGCAAAATGAATTAATGCTTTTTCTTTATTCATTAACGTACATTGACGAAGAATCAATTAATCAATAAAAAAAATCAATAATCATAGATAGCTGTATTTGCTGAAATGATAATGGAAGACTTTTGCAATTATTGATTTTGTTTCGTCTTCGAAAATTTTCTCAACTGATAAGTGAATGATAATAAATCTCGAGATAATATTTATCTTATGTAATGCGATTTTTGTTAAGCTAACACAAAAGCTTCTATAGCACGTCATTCCTTCGATAAAACCGACATTTTTGTAGCTCTTGCCTCTTCTAAATCCACCTCATCCCCTCCGTTTGACAGTTACGTCCATCGCCTAAGGGCTTCATGTCGAACGACACCGATTTTCTTCCCTTTCACTGAGTCCAATCAATCAATAAATACCGTTATTTTGTAGAATATCAAGAATAAAAGAAAGTTTAACGGAATAAATACTATACATCAGTTTTATAAATGAAAAAAGTAATTTTTCTAATACGAGAACTTTATTATGTAAAATTAACTCTCATACGAGCTTTCATTACATCCGGAACAAAATGAAATCTAAAGCTTAAAACTTTAAGAACCTTAATCTACTTCAGGCATAAAGTTTCTATCGTTGTTTCCACTGAGTTTCCATGTGGAAACTTGTTAATCGATAAGAACTAGGTATAAAATTGCATATTGATTGAAATAATGAGGTAGATGCTTAAAGAACTGATTATTATAGAGCTCAGTGTTAAACTGGTTGAAGTTAAAGTCAAAGATCAGAGCGAAAAGTATCAAAGTAGTTCAAAAATTTGGTGAGCTTTAGGGTCTCTACACTAGTTGAGTTACATCGTTTCCTCAACAAGACGCTGACAACTTGTCGACTTATGTGAAGATCAGGAGGTAAAAACTCGACATCGGAGGTTTCATTCAACAGTTGAAATACTGTTAAAATACTGAAAACCTTTGAAAATCGATTTTTTTATTCGTATACATTAGGAATTTATCGAGTAAGTAAGTTCTAACTTGTGTTTGTTTGTTTGTTTGTTTGTGTTTATTTTGCTGTTAGTCAACAATATATAGACTTTATAGTAATTTATAGAATTGATTTCGGAGCAGCAAAGTACATTCTATATACGAATGTAATAGTAAAACAGTAACTAAAAAATAACCTCAGTTTAACTAAACAGAAGTTGTTCATTGAGTCAATCGAAAATAACTCACAATAACAGTACTCTACGGCTGTCACGAACCGTACAGCAATGACTGACGTAGATGTTCTGTTGCATTTCATGAATGAACCTCATTTTCCTCATTATCTTTATTGCTATATGCATGAACTCTTCTTTAGGATCCAATTGTTTATTAAACAACTTCTTATGGTGTGTTTGTAAATTCTCGTCATACAATAGATCGATTTCTAATACTTGATAGAAAAGAAATGAAAAAAAGAAGAGGAAAAGTATTGAGGCAAAATACTTTTTGTCGTTTTTTTGCTTGCACTGGTTTCTTTCCACTCAATAAAAAATAATTATCAGTCATGCTATGTTTATTCATGGAGTTTTTATAATTTCCTTAGAAATTTCCTACGCATAGCACTTTATTTCACTCAGCCTGAAATTCTCCCTCATTAATTTTACTTTATAAATATTTATTGTATTTTTACGAACGTTGTTTGCAAAGCCGTTTATTTTTTTTCCTACAAATAAGGACAATAACTCAACTCTTTGATTTTTAAGACAGCAACCTAACTAAAGATATTAGATGAAGCTGAGGTAGCGATATACAATTAGAAGAAATCTACTGAGAAATGTGAGTATTCATAAATGTGAGAGGTAGAAGATCATCATGTGCACGATTGGTTTCAATGATGTGCCAGAAGGAGGAGGAGAAGGAGGAAGAGAAGGTCAGAGCCATTGCTGCTCAGAAGTTTTGCGAAAACGCTGTTGGAGCGTTCTCAGGCAGTCCCCAAACTTAGTCGCAAGCTATTTATATTTACTGTAGGCTTAAGACTTTTCTTCATCCAGAGCGAGGATAGATTTTAACATAAGTTCACTCTTAACTGGAGTTAAATGTTGAGTGGGTGATATTGAACTACCTCAATACTTGAGAGACAAAACACTGTTGCAGATTTTTGAAGCTGCGATGAAAGTGGCAGTTTGGCACTCAAAGAGGCATAGTGGTAAGGTAAAGTAACTGTGAGATTCTCTTACTAATTTGTTTCTATTTTATTTTCCAATCAAAGTGACATTATACTATGTATTTTATGATCAATAAAATATAAAAGTATTGTAATATAAAATATATAATATGTTCTCGTGGTCATCAAAAATATATCGATTTTTTTTCTCAAGCACATTTCTTAGCTTTACTGTTGACATGACGTTCTGCTACAGATGTGCTTATGGTAGTGTCATTTGCCTCATTTATTATCGGTTTCCTCATTTTTCTGCACTGAATTATTTATGAATCAGCCAAGATGTTGTTTTTGAGTGCATCCTGAAAATGTTGGTATTGAAATGTCTGTTTTCGAGAAAATCTTCCTTTATTTTAGATGTGAGTTCTTTCAGAAGACTAATACTCTTTGATAACTATTTCACCTCTACATTTTAAGAACTCTTTTTTGTGAATAATTCAGTGACAGCTTAAGACTTTTACCTCATCAAATCTGCTATATTGAGTATAGCTATTGATTTGACAGTACTCAATAGTCTTTGTATGCATCACTACCGTATGATTTTCAAGATACGTCACGTCATCAGAATGAGCTTTATAGAATCTATCGTAAATGTCTGTATTCTATCAAACTACGGATTCGTCTATGCTATCTATCTTAAACGTTGTTTACTGTTTACTACTTGCTCGTTCTATAAACTATACGATTGTTTATATTGATTCAAATAGATGAATAATCGATTGAAGCTATATAGTGAGGTGTTCCCTCATTTTGGAATACCATGTCCAGCCTAATATTAATCGCACAGGCAATAAATCAAATCTTGTTCATTCTATTCTATTCTGAACAGAGAATTTCAATCTGATATCGCATTGAAATATTTTAATTCATACGTTATACCTCCTACCGAATAACTGCAACTTTAGACTCCTCAATCGAACTCATACATTTCCTGTCTCGCGCGCATTGCTGCTGTTGCTGTTGTTGTTGTTGTTGTTTTAAACGCAAAATTTTATTAGAAGCTAGGTTTTATCAGTAAATTTTCATTTAATTTCTAGTAATAAACTACTTGCTACTACTTGAATTTGATTATTTTTTAATATTTGCTTCGTATTAACTCTTTCCTCGTTTATTATTATTTTTGTCCTCATTTTTTGATTATCCTTACTCATTCTTTGAATTATTCAATAATATCTCACACAATAGTGCTTTTTAAGGAAAATTTCACTAGAAAACATATATATCGATCACCAATTAACACCAAATTCGATGTTTTTACATGTTTTTCTTATATAAATTTTTAATCCAAGTAACAGTTTTCATAATCGTTTAAATCCTCATGCACCTCAAATGAACTCATTCTAACAGAATCCAATTGAACGCGTATTCGTACGAGAAAACGATCAATAATTCAATGATAGAGTGATTCGGGAAGATTTCTAGAATTTTTCAAATTGTTCGTTGTTTATTTGTTTGC
>KN716300.1:77886-95417 GCA_000816705.1 Dictyocaulus viviparus | reverse complement strand
TTGTTTTATTGTGCTTTTGTTTGTTTGTTTTTTGCAAGCAGTTCAGACATACTTACTTCTATGAATTATATTTAAAAAATCAATACAAAGCTTTTACTAGCTTTGAAACCATCCCAGTTACTTGTAATAGAAAGAAAGCAGTACAGTAAATCATTAACAATATAAATAAAAACAATAAATACAAAGGATTATGAACTGCGAAAATGAGGTAAATTTTATGAAAATCTTAGATGAAAATCATGAATACTCAGCAAATTCATATGTTGAAACGAATCAATTGAATACCGGCCTACAGTATTGATCGGCTTGAAGCCGATGGTGTAGATGATCTTCATGTATACGCTTGTATAAGGCGGTACAAGTGATATATTGTAATGAAAAATTCATATCAGCCCTTTATTCGGCTTTCTATCAATTACAGTGTCTTGAACTTTTCCCTCTTAAATTTTAATAGCTACTTTTTTCCTCATTTTTACAGTAAATCAATATCTCGAATCGATGAAATCAATAAAATCCAAAAGCAGTGCATTGGTTTCCTACCGAGCACTTTTCCATTTGTTTTTGTGGCTGCTTTTACCGATGAAAAGCTAAGTTTTTTGTTTTGAATTAAAACGATTGTATCTTAATTGTTAACGATGAATGAATCAATCAATACGTATAGAAATCATTTATGTCTATCTGATAATTCTAATTTAGCTATAGATCATTTATCATCCTTTCTCCTTCTTAGATTTTCCAATTCAACGTCTAGAATAGATTTCAAAATGAAAAGTGCTTATGTTGATAAACAACTGATATTCCTCATTTGCATATTAGCTTTAATCGATAATACAACATATCGTATCATAATAGATTATTAATTAATCAAGTAATATTTGTATTACCAGAATTATTAGGTCTAGTTAGAAACGAATAAATGAAATAGAAAAAAAAATGAATTTGTTTAGTTTTTCACCACGTTGCAATGCAAACTCAATTCCTCAAGAAATGAGTCAAGCATTCAAAATTTCATTAACAACTAATGGAAAAGCTGGATTGATATTGGGGTATTGTGTTTCATCGTAGGGAATTTGTCACTTTTTTTTTTCTTCACTCGTTACATTTCCCTCAAAATTAAGTGCTTGTTACCTTCGAACTCATCATTCATTAAGAGTCATTGGACTCTAAAAAAATGCATTTAAATAATAAAATTAAATATTTTTCTACACCGTCTTCACATTTAATTTTGTTTTTGTTTGTTTTTAGCTGATGAGGAAAATGAGTTCTATTAGCTTTTACTAGGATTCGAAGGAAATATAAACAATTTTAGACAACAAATAGAGGAAGGAAAGGTAGCATTCCTTCTTCTTTTGAAAAAATATCATAACGATTGAATATACTTTGTTAGTTGAAGGATTTTCCTAAGTATCTTTAATACATATCGATTCATTACCATTGCTTTTTTTTTTCTTCATCATTCTTCCTGATTCAACCGTACTATAACAATTACACAACATTTTAAGCCATAAACCTCAATTATACCTCAAAATCCGAAAATTACGAAAACGACAAATAGTGGCTTAGAATAGTGAATGAACCTGTTCCTGTTATGTTCATTAGTACAAGCTTATCTAATCTGCATATTTGTTCGCCTTAATTAAGCCACGTATTCATCGGATTTCATAAACGTGTAGGCACATAAACGACAATGATGAGGTATGAGTTTAAATATTCAAAAGACTCTATAATGACTCTTGGTTTATAGGAAAGCTTAAAAGTGTTATTAGATTGTTTTCTTGAGAAAAAGAAATTCAAATGATTATCATATCATTTCAATCTGTCTTCAAAATAGAACTACTATAAGTATTTGATCTTAACAGTCACTCAGTAATTTTCTAGCCAGCTTAAATCTTTTGCATTAATTTTTGAAAAATTATAATTAATAATAAGATTGTAACAAACTAGTAAGGTAAAATTGTTGTCTAAAAACACATTAGCGTTTATAAGTACTGAAAAATTTAAGCAGAATCAGTCCTCAATTTGATTTCCCGTATAGGCAAACTAATCCCTCTATTCCTCCAGAGGTCGTCAAACCTGTACCAAATTATCTAGAACGATTAACAGCACTGATCTGCCATGTGGTAGACCTGCCTAATAGTGGCTGAGTGGCGTTAGTGTGTCCAGTTGTCATATGCAGTGAGGGTCTAACTCCTCAGCTTAATCTCGTAGACTGAGGAGTTCGAAATTTACAATTTTATATGTAAATCTAGCCAACGGTAATATTAGGATAGGAGTCAACACTATACGAATACCAAATGAATTCAGAAGGTAGTGATATACCTCAGCCTTGGTGAGTTAGCAAACAAACAACTGAGTGAAGTTGATAGGAAGTAGACTTCTAAATTACTTTAGATTTAGTGAATTAGCTGGCAAATGAGTGATTGAGTAATCATAATAGGAATAAAAGCTCAAAAAAAAATGTTTGTTAAAAAATAATACTCTCATAAATTTGATACGATTGGTTTTTGTTGTTTATGTTTTCCAATCATTCAGGCACTTCCATAACTCCATATCCATGAAACTTTTGATGTCTGCAGAAAAGAAACTCAAATCGAATTAGATCTCGAACCTTTAGAGTTATTAAAAATCCTAAAAAATCAAGTGAAAAAAAAATTCTTCTATAGAAATGAGTAAATAAAAAAATCTAAAGCTGCTAGATCACGGCTATATGAAGGACGTGTGACAGCACGTCATAACATAACAATTTTTGACAAGAGGCCAAAGATGACGTATGAGGCTTTGCATTACCATGCTGAAAAACAGCACTCATAATATTTGACTCTTTTGAATGCTTCTCTTCAACGACATCCATTCTTTTATCACCACAAAATTGGTATTATAATGTTTTTTTTAGTGAGTTACAGCTTTAGACGTCGTCCAGTCCAGTTCATCTCACTTCACTCACAATCTTTTTTGATCACCATTGCAGTCAATAACCGACTTCTGGCTCCAATTAATCAATCATTCTACAACTTGATCATTTTCGTTGTGTTTCAGAAGAGAATTGCAAGTACGAATGAGTTATGTCATACGAATTTTCTTCAGCCTATGAGGAATCCGTAAATTGAGTTTCTACACTGTCAAGTTGTTTTGATTTGTTTTTTGACAATCTGATTTGATAATGACCTTAAGCTAGCTCTGATCTACTTTAACTGCATGGTTAGTCACTTAAGTATTTATGAGGGAAAAGTTGACCTAACGGAATTCATCCAATTTCCTTTCCAAGCTTTGTCGACGTGTACGGCATATAGCTTCTTTCATGTTAATGCTCCTGCTCTAATAATACATGAATAATACAATAAAATACGTTCATTAGACGATCTACGCTCTTTCTAGCTTTGAATTCGGACGACAAGTCAGTACTAGTAAAGGTGGGAGTCCAAACAACAAGAAAACAAAAACAATATAAGTGCTTGAAAGAAGCTGACAATACAAAGCAACGTCCTCTCACCGACAAAACCCACGCTGATTGAATATCCTCATTCAAAAAAGTATTACATAAGAAAATGGATGGCATATAAGGTGGGCACATAGAACAATGGTACGAAGTGCTGCTGTGAAGCAAAGGTTGAATCGGTGCACTCTGGCTCACGTCCGCTTACAGGTCTATCAACTCCATCATTCTGCCGACGCTTGTAAATTGGTAGTTGAAAAATCTGGTAAGATAAGCAGCGTTGAATCAGTAAAGATTGATTACCTCAAACTGTTGTGTAAACTAGACCAGCATTTAATCACGTCAACGATAGCACAATGAGGACGAATGCGTGGCGGCGTATTCCTCAGAGATCAATGCCAAATCTTTTCCTATCTTCATTACATTAATAATAATTAATTAATTTAAATGACTGGAAAACTTAATTAGAATTATTGATTACTTCCCATTTATTTGACCTCCAAATTCAATTTATATTACATTCTTGCTTGAAATGATATTGTTATCACATGGTTGCACTTATTTTTTTTTTTATTTTCGTTTAAAAACCTGCGTAGTAAAATTGATCTACTTCGAAGACAATCATGAATTTTTTGACTCCTCTATGTTATACAATTTTCATGTACTAGTGACGTCATCAGCTAGGTAATTTACATTCTCAATATCTATTGTTCAATAAAAAATGATGTTTACAGGAAAACTTTCCAAAATTGACTCGTCTATAAACAGAATTTCCTTGAAATTTAAATATCCTCCGTTGTTAATACGTCACCGTGATTCGTTCTTTTCTTTTTGGATTCGGTCCAAGTTATTTTTTTCTTTTGAATGGAAATTCACAATGTTTGTTTATTATTCAATCGTTTGTCAATGTAATTATGTAAATTTTTATGTGATACATCATGAGGTAAGCTAATATTTTCCGATGACGTCATCAAGATTCATCTGATGCATCGGATTTTGGCTACGCTTCGAAATCGATATTTCGTTTCAATGAAACATTATTGATTAGTGGTGTCGATTGTTATATTCGTACTATTCACTATTTCACATCGTTTTTTTTTTTCTCTGAATGTTGCTTTTTCTACAAGTACAAGTATTAGTGATAAGCGTGTTGATGATCATCATCATGATTTTATACATTTTTATTATACATTATGAAGTCACCTCATTCTCTTCCTCATTGTTCTCATTCAGTAGTAGTAGTAGTAGTACAATGGAAATTTTCTGATGAAAGGAAAAATTTCACGAGATTAATTTATGTTTCTTTTTTAAAATCTTTTGGATAAATCAGAATGTTTTTGTCGAATGAAATGTCTATGACTGACGATTCATATAAGAAAAATAACAACTATTCATCTTTAATCAGTACAATGACGTCATACATTGAGCGATATGCTTCAGCCAAGAAGTTCATCTCCTACATGCCAACCATTAGATATCTATAGCGATTGGTGATTCGAAGAAAAGTAAACATATAGTTGATTTTTGATTTAACGTGTAGCATTTTGTTTATTCACCTGTTGATGAGATCGATTTATGGTAATATCTATTTAATATTTTGAGGAAAATCTTCAACAACGACAACTCGAAATGATAGAAATAATAAAATAATAAATAATAAACACTTACATTTAAGAATAGAAACTAATAAAATAACAAAAAGAAGTAGATCATAATTTCACTGATGAAAATTAAAAAAAAAAACAAGAAATATACTGTATATGAATAATAATAATAATAATAGCAATAATAATAATAGTGATAGTCGTTCTCCTCGCGATATTTTATTGAGTTACTTGAGGTTCAATGCGGATTTACATTTGATTATTATTTGGATTGTTCTGGTCTTATTGCTTAGAGGGCTCTGATTATTTGGCATATACACACATTCATTAGGGTCAATTGAGGCTACACATTATGTTTTAGTTCCATCCGATTTTCGAACCTCATCGGATAATTAGCATGACATTATTGACAGCTCTTCTAGTAGGCACCTATATTAAATTGAATTTGAACTGAATCTAATCATTCGTATTGTATTTTTATTTGTTGTTTATTTGTTTTTCTTAGGTTATTACTATGTCCGAAGCGTTGCTTATTTGTTTATTTTATCTTATTATTTATTTATTAACGTATTATACAACGTCAAATGTTTCTATGTATTTACAAAATTGTATATTTTATATGAATTTATTCATTGTTTATTAGGAAATATAATAAATAAAAAACTACTTAAAGCATATTATGATTTGATATGCACGATGATGATTTTAATTTTTACAAACAATGACGAGTTATAACTGGATGATATTGATATCCGAAGTTTTTCGATTGAGTCAAAAAATTAATAGCCTCAAATGCGACTCGAACCATCATCACCCAGCTTTCCGATGTGCTATCGATTGTTTTACTGAATCCATTGTCATGTGAACATCCAATGCTTCATTAATTTGCGAAATGCGGGTTCAAGCCCCATTTCCAGTTCGTTGACTAACTCAAAAACGAGGGAATTCATGATTTGATTCATTAACGATCCCACTATGCATGCCATTTTAATCCCAGACACGACTAGTTCGTTGTTCCTTTCAAATACAAATTTACTTGATTCGTAATTTTTCATATAGGGCGAAGAAATCCAATAAATGAATTTGATACTCATCTTTTTTTCACTCAGTTATGAGAGAACGTCTCAATCCAACTGCTTTCTACCGTTAATTATTATCATTTGCTACCAAATTCATTTAGATTTCATTCAACCAACAAAAAATTAAATTTATTATTTAATGGTTTTTGCCTCGGATCGACACCTCTTCTGAAGTCCTCCAAGCTACTCGTTAAATTGTGTCATGATAATCTTTTGAGGTTGAATATTTAACGGCAACATCTAAATATTTTTGAAACAGGTCACTAAAACCCGTCAAAAGCATCAATCATTACGGTAATGAACGCTTCAAAACATCGTTGTGATTGAACGCTTAATTGACATTGATTGAGGTTGGAGGTAGGTGGAGGAAAAAACGAACTAACAGTAGTATACTCATCATCAGCTCCGTTAATCAATTCTCTATTCATCGTCATATAATGCGAAAATTATCATTGAAAAATTGAGACGATTGAACGACGATTTTCAATGTAGCATAGAAAGCACTATATAGATTATTAAGAACAGTTCATCATTATGCTCTTTCTGTAGGGTACTCATCTTCCTCAATACCTCACTTTTATAGCACCTTTTTAGTTGCTTGAAGTTTTTATTGCCTTTACAACATTTAAAGAAGTCATTGGCACAACTTTTTTGTAGGAAAAAACTTGCACTTTATGGTTGTAACCACATTTTTTTTGTCATTTTTCATATAGTTGTATAAGTGAGGAAAGACAAAAGCTATAAAAACAGAAATTTGTCTTATTGAGGGATAAATTGCCTCCATATCAGCTGTTCATTTTATCAATTTATCAGACTTTCTATTGTCACATTTAGTTTTTCTTAATCACCTGCTATTTCTACAATTGATTCAATAGTAATATTTTGAGGAAAAAATTCTATAGCTGAACATGATTCACCACGTTTTAAAATTCTACATTGCTTATAATACTCGTAATTTTTATTTAATTGCATTTTTGCAATGATATTATAATGCCCATAGTTGTGCTGAGATGGCCACAAAACTCGGAACCTCAGGCGGGACTCGTACCCGCACTTACAGATATCCGTGGTCTGCCGTGCTTTCCATCGTGCTTATAATATTATTTTGTATAAAGAAAAATCAATATTTAGACTCCTTCTTCAAAATATTACTTTCATCGCTAGTGATATGTTAACATAATATTATGAGTGATGAGGTGATATAACTCATTATTTACAGATAATTTCTACATGGTATCTTACCTCAATAACTATAGCGATCCTAGCAGTGTTCCACGAGAAGTTTGCTTACTGGTCAGCTTTTCCTTTCCGATAACAATCTATTTTTCTTACATAAATCTATACTGTGCTTTTTTCTAGAACAACTAGCAAAGTGTAAAGTCTATTTGGACTTTGTAAAGTCGTATGATGTGCCGATGTGATGCGTAGGCTTTTGAGGTAGTGGATGGTGGTTCGATTCCACAATCAGGTCTACCGAGTCATGCCATCCATCAATGTTGAGAATCTGAAAAGTTATACAATGCTGAGTTAGTAGAGATTGTTAAGCCTAAGAGTTATTGTCTAGGGGAGGATTTCATTCAATCACCTCCGCGTCGATATCTCGCTGTAAGCCAATGCGTAGGAGTACAAAAAAACTTGACACATTAATTTTTCATTCTTAAAATTTCTAAGATAAAGAAAAATTATGAAATAATAAATAAATAATCAATTGTTATAGGTTGCCGCAACATTACGGCATCCACTTTACCGTATAGCGCAGATCATTACACTGACCGAATCGATTGCTGCTGTGATCTGCATCGCTTACATTTTGTATACATATCAAAAAACATTTGTTTGTCATAAAAACATTGAGGTAATTATCAGATGTTTATCTTAGTAGTTTTATATAGTTTTTTTTCCTCTTATTTCACCTCAATTTGAGGTCAATATTACAATACTTAGTTTATTAATTTAGATTTTATTATATGCGCTTTATTTATCATGCCTTGGTCATGCGATTGATTACAGTATTGCAAAGGTAAGTACGGTATTCAATGAGGCTATATAAAGCTTATTATTTTATCAATATCCTCAAGGCTTTTAGAGTATTGTTGACTTATAAAATATGTATATAGTATATAGTGTATATACATATTCCTTTATTTAGATATAGTTTTTTTGTTTCATAATAGAACACACTAGTATAATTCTATTGTTTTATTAAGAAAGACTACTATGAATTAATATCAATCTATTATCGATTTTTTCCGCTCCATTCTACGATATCGATTGACCTCTTGTATGTCGAAAGAGTTGGCTTATATTTTTCATAAACAAAAACTTTATGGCAACATAGAAAACAAAAACAATGAATAAGGTCAAGCTAATGGTTTTTTTTTCGTCATCTCCAGAAAGTATATCTACGTAAGAAAGAAAACCCTCAATAAAATGCTGTATTTTCCTCATTTCTCTTCTTTTTTATCTTTGTTTTTTTTCTTTTTTCTGAGTTTATTGATATACAAATTCCTTCCTTCAACTCCTAGTAGTTTAGACTTCTTATTCCCTATGAGTTTTTTTTGAGTTTTATTTTGTGTTCTTCGTACTATGGGAAACAAACTATATACATATTTTACAAGTCAACAATACTCTAAACTGTCAAAAATGAGTTTCACTTCCTCAATCCTCTATATTCCGCCAATTGCATAAAAGTAGCTTATCATCACTGTTTTTTTTTTAAACTACCAATGTATTTCTAATGAAGAAATCATAATAGTACGAGATTTTCAACATATATTCTGATCTTTGATCATCTAATGCAAATTCCTCAAAACCAATCAGTTTTCGAGTCAGAATTATACTCTATTTGACATAAACAAAAATAAAAATAACAACAAAAAATACGAACTTGAAGGCGAAAAGTTGTCATGTTATGTTCGAATTGTAATGTCATGATGTTCATCTACATTTCAGATCTACCAATTGTACGTGTCATTTTTTGTTATGGATGAATGTCAAATGTTTCTACCGAGGATGTTCTACATTCCTACACATATCATAATTGTGTTTACAAATTGTTGTATGCAAAATATGCAAGTCGTATTGATTATCGAAAGATTCGTTGCTACCGTACTTGTCGACACATACGAGACTCTCTATCAATCATTGGGCACCGTCCTCGTCACCATTCTGGTATTGAAAATAGCATTTAGGTTTTTTCCTCACTTTTATTCGAGATGAGTAACTAATCAAAGCCAGTCTTTTTTTGCATCGGATAGTTTTATAAGCAATGTTTTACGATATGCATAATGTAAACTCGTCCTGTTTGAGGGAAATGTGTACCATTGGAGAAATTTCATGCAGACGCGCCAAACTTTGCAGGATTTATTATATAGAACAAATGGAATATGTGTAGTTATAGAGTTACGATTCGCAGTATTTGTAAGAGTTAGCGTTATCATTACCTCAAATCCTTCAGTCAAACCCTCAATCAAACTCTTTCGATCAAATAGCGCCATTCTTTCTTGGAAAAATTCTAACTTTACCTTAAGGAACGAGTATGCAGTGTGAGGATTAGCGTAATGAATTCGCTTTTTCTGTGATTGATAATGTTTCCACGCACAATATGAATAGCATAGCCTCATCTTCAAGAAACCAATAAGAGATATGGAGTAGAATGCTAATGATATATGGAACGAAGAGAGAACTCAAATACATCTCGAAAGAGTTTCAAGTGCATCCCTCATTCTCTTTTGCGTAAATAGATTCATGAACAATGCACATAATGAAAACCTCCATTAATAAAGCATCTCGTTCGAAACCAAGATAGAAATAGAAAAAAAAGTAAAAATAGAAGAAACAAAGTTACTCAGCTGCTAATTCATCCTTTTTCATTCACCCTCAATCAGTTTCTTCTAATTCAGCCTATTATGACATCAGATAATGTTAACAAAGAGAAAAAAAGAGGCTTTTTTGTGCCTAATAAGCCTCAGGCAATTTCACTAATATTTCTTTGGGTAGTCAGATTATCTGGTTGCCAATTCATTAATCTTTAAACGGTAGAGAGTTCGGTTGGCATGAGGTCAGGCCCGAACCAAGCTTGTATGGTTCAGATGCAAAAATTCTCTAGTTGTATGAGAGAGAGAGAGAGAGAGAGAGAAAAAGAGGGAGGAGAGAGAGAGAGGATAAAGTGCTTCTCTTCTCTTTTGATGAATCCGGAAAAATTGTTTGTAAATAGATGAATTTTAGATTCTGGTGACAACTGTAGAAGTTGGTATTGGTTATGAAACCCTATTTGCGAATGTTCTAATGACGAACAGTATGCTTCACAGCGATGTGAAATCGAACGCTGTTACTATAACGTTTATTGTTATATCAATTATTTCCTGTTTATCACTATTTATTACATTCTCACTTTATTGCTATAATTCTCGTCGAGAAAAAAGGTACGTGAAATTTCGTCAATTAACGTGTCAATAGTGTTTCAGTTACGAATAATTTTAATTACCCTCCTCAACATGATATTTATTTGGTCAGTAAATAGTAAACTGTATAAGCTTCATTCTTTCGAATCGGTCTTAAGATCGCTTTATACCTCAGTAATAATTTCGTTTCTATATTATCAGCTGTGAAAGAGAAAACAATATTATTTAAAGTACTCGTGAGATATGATAAGGTTGCCAAATGTCCCGTTGATTATTGACGTGGTTGAGCCAGCGTTAGTAGCTAACTCCCCATTCCTTTCAATCGTACATAATCGTAATTCAATGCATTCTTTTCGTCCGGGAGATTCGCCCAGCATCATAATTTTCTTTTCTAGGATCTTCGCAAAGAGGTTTGACCATTGGACAGGCTGCGCTTATACTTTAGTGCACTTGATGCTCAGTGAGATCCAATCGCTTATGACTCGTATGCACCGGTCCTTCACTCCTACTCATCCCTTATTCAGTCCATCTAATCATCGGTGGCTTGGAGTGTATGGCTGTTTCTCTAATCTTCGATCACTCACTTAGCTCGGAACTTTGGATTGCCTCTTTCACTTGTGTGATACAGAGAATATCTAGCATCATTCTTTCTGTAACGCATTGAAGTTCGTCTGGTTAACTTTTATACATCTTACGTGATATTTCGAGGCTTAGGAGAACAAGGAACCTGATTTTAAAAAATGTAGATTCAAAACTTTACATTTTTTGTTTCCTTCACTACATCTTTGATGCTTTGATGTGTTCTTCAAGCCGCTTCCTTTTGCTACTCTCTGGTGCTATGACGTTCATCATATTGACCTCACGACTTAGATGCACATAGCTTGAGCACTCTGCTTTTCTTGAGATTCAACTTGAGGCCAAATCATCCGCAAATACTGTCGGAGTCGGCTAAAATTTGTTTAGTTTGTTTGATGTTTAGTTTAATGAATACGGTGTCATCGGCGAAGCGAAGATGGTAAGGTTGCCTACCGTCGATTTTCACTACCATATCTTTTCATTCTAATTTTCGCATGGTGTACACAACAGAGGATGTGAATAACCTTGACGAAATAGTATACCTCAAAGTGTATGAGTTCATATGCAATATTTTTACAAGTGTTCAAAAGTGTATCGTGTCGAAAAGTCAACTTCTTTTCCCAATATTTAAAAGCATGCATTTTTAAAAAAATGCTCGACTCGTTTTTTAAGCTGAAAACTTAAAATCAAATTTTGCAGAAAAACGTTAACCTCACGTTATCAGACACTGGAGAACATCTCTATGTCAGCATTATTATGTATCATATCTGTTATACAATTAGTAACGTTCGCTATTTATGCTTCATCGATGACCTACCTCAGAATGAGGCTTATGGATCATCCATTGCTGGATGCGTATAAGGAGTTGGCCTACGTGAGTTCTATCCAAATTATAGAGCTCAAATGAGCGAAAAGCCACAACCGCATGATTGTTTATGACAAGCTTTACCGTATTTTTACCTGTTTCTGCTATTCGTATAACTACTTTACAGTTAGTTCCGCTAAACACATTCCTGATACCAATTGGTACGTTAATCTTTTTCAAAGTCTCCAAGAGGAATCGACGATACGCTTCAATAAATTTAATCAATGTGAGTTATCAAAGCGTTTTTTCCCTCACATTCAGATAATTTGTAAATACCTTGAATTTTATTTCTAATATGTTCAGATGAAAACGCAAGGAGACGAAGGTTGGCAAAATTATTCGAAATTATTGAATCGTCAATGGAAATGATAATGATTATCTTTCGATGTCAATACTATCACAGTACTATAAAATTTATCGATTAGCTATGATGATGAAAAGCCCGTCTACATACGCCTCATTTCTGTCATTATATCAATTTTAAACTGAAACGTTTCTACATGCTCTACTTGCTTACTCTACAAATCAATATTGAGGCTTTTGCAACTCATTTAGTGTACAACCTCATTCAGTGTTGTAGATAACCGCACAGAAGTAGCATCTTTAACAAAGTCTAATTTAATGCTTAAAATAATCGTCCATGGTTGAGTTTGATTTCTGTGAATTACTGATTGACGGAGTTTACTACAGCTAACTCATCGATATAAACTCAATATAGCCAAAATTATAGACTCCGTCGTGCGAGACATTCTACACACTATAACTCATTTGAGTGCTCACCATTCAAGAAAACGATAAGAATTATATACATTTCGTTCTTCGAGCTGGTTATCTCATAAATGGGGAGAGCTTCTCTTATAAATCTATCTGCTAATGAATCCGACGCTAAACTGTCTTCATTTACTTAGCAAATCGATTACTGATTTGGAACGAAGTGTTAGGATGCGCATAATGGAAGTATGATTCCCTCCGGCACATTTCCCTCCCTATAGCACTGGATTGACCTCTTGAATTTATCTGCGACTCAGAGTAAATACAGATTCGTTTATGGTACGCTATTCCTAGACACAGATGCGACCTATTTAATACTCTCCTTCATTGCTATTCCTTTAATCGTTAGCCGTCTTAGCTGTATTAAAATTCAACTGAGTCACGAGTTAAAAATGTACTAAAGCTTTTATCTAATTCTTTCGTTCTAGCACACGAAAATATCCGCATAATGCTATTTAAGGATTATTTCATACTTCATTACGAAGTTATAACAGCATAATAATATGATAAACTATGTTGACCTGCAAAAGTGACTAACCCTCATTGAGGAATCGATTGGACTTATCTAGAGAGCACAAATATTCTAGCGGCTTTTTTGTCTATTGGGTTTAATTTATGAAATCTCAAACTTCGGTAGAGATATTAATTATTACTTCATATGTAGAACTCTCAACTTTCATAACATCATAATTAATTTAGGCCTTCCCTAGCGGAATAGTTTTAAGCTAACCTTTAAGTTCGTCAAAAAGTTCGATTTGACCTCATCGACATATTCATTTATACAATATTCATCTATTATGTTTACAAGAGCTAAAATAAAAGTAAACAAGTCTAGAAAATTCGCAAAAAAGAACTCAAACCGTTTGCTAGAGCAAAAATCCTAACGAATTCTCTTCATAAAGCACTTAGTACTGAACGCATATATGATTCAAACAGCTGATTTGTTTATTGCCATATCGAGATTCCAAATAGAGAATTATTAAAGCGCATAGAAATGAGGAAGTAAAAAAAAACAAAAATAGAAACAGGAGAAGAGAAAAAGAAATGATCCGATTCTTAAGGGACTGTTGACAAATGACTAGATACCGTACCATTGCTATGTGAAATTCCAATCGAATACGTAAGTTTACTACGTCACTACAGTACTACAAACGAAAATTTCATATGTACAACGTAACGAGGACAGCTGATGAAAATACGTTTACAAAAATATATGTGTATATATATATATACAATTTTGGTAAGAAAAAATCATCTCAAAAAATGAGTTCCTCAGTTTAGAACTCAAAATCCCATCCAGATTTATCGCAACCCGTAGCAAACGAATCAATTGCAGGAAACGTGTCAAAATTACTCGTATCCACATCCGATTTCACCTGAAATTAAACTCAATGATTTTCAAATACTTCATAAATCTTACGAAAACCCGTAGAGTTGAACAGCTTTAAGCTTCTTTACAGATTTTCGTCAATGAACAACAAATTTGCCTCAATTCACTTTTTAAGCTGTTGTTTACACTCAGAAGAAAAAGCTCATAATAACAAATGTAACGATTTGTACAAATTTTATGCTAATTTGTGTTTTTTAGATTCTCCCCATTTTACTTGGATTGAAAAGTAATTCTTTCGGTGTACCAGTGCGTTTAAGCTGCTTCGAAAAAAAGATTCAAAGGTGTGTAGGTGTGTGTAGAACAATGACTAGAGAAACTGCAATAGGTGCACGGAGTAGCTGGTCCGATTTTTGATCTCTTATCAAAATCTACTAAATTTTTTACGATACCAAATGGATTAAGCCTGACTATTCAGGAGTTAATAACTCATCGTCACAAGGAGTGATGGCTTCAGCACCTTCTTTATGATCGTTTTTTACATTCAAAAGCTTCAAAAGTCCTCCACAACTACTTTGCCCGATATTGTTTTCTTTCTTTACGGTTTTTTTTTCCTCAAAAAATCGTACGAATTATGAACTCACTACCGGTAGTACTGGTGGCTTCATGTTTCGTGAACGAAAGTCAACAAAATTGAAATTTCTAAACCATAGATGAGCACGAATATCATCGAGATGCTTGTAACCCAAACGAGAACCTGGATCTTCTTTACAAAGGCACAATATCAAATCGATAGCATCATTAGTAAAATATCTGAAAGATCAAGAAAAATATATTATTATAACAGACTAATAACATTATGAAATGTTTTCGTTTATCTAACTGACTAACTAACCTTGGCCAAGCCCATTTTGTTAAGCCCCTTAATATTGCATTGTAGACGACCATCTGATCACGATTTGAAAATGGAGGGCTAGAACGTAACGAAACATAGAAGAGCTTACAGATGTAATGAAGAATTCTCAAAAGGTAGGGTATTGACTCACGCTCCAGAAAGCAGCTCATACATAAATATTCCTAATGCCCATAAATCAAGAGATGTGTCATGGCCCTTATTCAAGATGACTTCAGGCGGTACTGAAATATGAAAAACATTTAATCATGGTTCATATGTAATGAAAATTCTGTTGAATTCTTCAAGGAGGTGATCTCCTATGAAGAAACTATCGAATGATAGTCAACCAGTTCAATGAAAAATGAAAGATTTCAGGAAGAAATTCATTTTTGAAATTTCATCCTGAAATGAAGAATCATTTACACACCATACTCTGCCGTACCACAAAATGTCCACGTTCGGCCTTCAGCGCCTAACCGTTTCGCGAAACCGAAGTCAACCTGAGTTATGGTACAAATGACCTCGAAATTTTCTTTTGTTCCTACGTTAAATCGTTAATAGATTATTTATTTCTTACTAATTTTGGATATCCATTCTTATCTAGAAGCATATTTTCTGGTTTCAAATCTCTGTACACAATATTCCTCTCGTGAAGAAATTGAATTGCTTCAACTGCTGCTGCACAATAGAATCTTGTTGCTTCATTATTGAATCGGCCTCTGAATATATTTCATTTTTTAATGATCAATAATACATTTGATCTACTAAGGTTAAACTAATTTTAGTGAAAAAGTTTCTGCTTATTAAACCAAACCTTCGCTTGAGTACCGTCCACACGTCACCACCAAGACATGGCTCCATGAGCATATAAAGTTTCTCCGTATCGTTCAATGTCTTGTATAATCTAAAAGTATAACATTTGTAGAAATTCCAATATGAGCACTCATTTGCTCTGAGTATAATTCAATTTGCACCGCAAACATTTATTGAGCTTTAATAGATTTTTGAAAATTTCCTACATATTGTTATTTCTAGAGAGAGATTTCCCTGAATATCACTTAAATATCTCCTTGAAGGATAGCCTCGTTAATGGCCACAATTTAATCGTCGTCAAAAAATGATGAATGTCCTTGACCTTTTACTGACAATAAAACTCAAACCACTGAAACGAGACATTTCAAAAAATTTCTACGTATTCAATGCTGAAGAAGAAAAACTCGTTGGACCAATGAGTTCATTGCATAGTGAGTGCCTTTTGCGAGAATTTCAGCAGTGCACAATTATGTTAAGAGTTATGTAGTGCAATGGTAGGAGGTACTACACGCATGAATACCGTATTCGTGGGTTCGAGTCCGGCGTTAGGCCAACTAAGCGTGTCACTCCTTTAGCTATCGGTGAAATGTTACTAGAATAAACTGGGAGACTAAGCAGCATTGACTTCGATTGGTCCTCACAAATAATGCTGTAGATCATTCCCATTCAAACACATCTACGATGAGATCAAGATAATAAATCGGTGGCGAACCTCTTCACGAATCTGATCGATTACACCTCTATTTATTCTCATTATCTAATACTCGAATAATAAATGTGTTTGAGGTAGGATGAAAGAAACTTGCTAACCAGCGCATACATTCT
Organism: Dictyocaulus viviparus; assembly: GCA_000816705.1. NCBI lineage: Eukaryota > Metazoa > Nematoda > Chromadorea > Rhabditida > Metastrongylidae > Dictyocaulus > Dictyocaulus viviparus. Next base: position 78,826 of record KN716300.1, on the reverse strand, counting down.
CATCATTTTATCGCGAAAAACTTTTAAGAGAAAAGATTCTTCAAATTATCTTACCTCACTATAAACGGGAAATCGATCGACAGCAAGATCTTTCGCTCCGACATCACATGCTTTTCCTGTTTCAAGTCCACAATGTGTTTTTTGTTCATCACCTAAATGAATCGCATTACGATGGATTATTATTCTAATTGATACATTTTAAATGAATCTATTTAATGAGTGATCTTGAAGAAAGGTGATTCAATCAGCCAATCTTGATTGAGGATAAGAATATTTCCTATAACCTCGGATCGCTTACCTTCAATGCAAATACCTTTCCGTTTGCTTTCACCAGCTCAACACGACCAAAACCTCCCACACCTAACGTCGCTACACGATGCAAATTTGACAGAGATATGGAACGATACTCATCCGAGTCACTGAATCGATTTATCGATTAATTGTATGTTCTTGAAGCATTCAACCGACTTATTGATCAATTCTATAGCTATCTGACATAATTTAATACAATTGTGGAAAATTAAAAATTAAAAATTAAAAATTCCCTCCTTTTTATTTACAAATGAAAGATTTGAATGATATATGTTGAAATCGATCGATTGGATGAGTAGAAAAAATAAACAATCGTATTATATAAATTATTATATACCGTTATTACTGCGGAATTTACTAATACATGTTTTGACCTATTTTGATAACTCCTCAGCTTAATGATTGTTTTGTAAACAATTTAATTATTATCAGAACACAATGACTCGTTATGGGATGAAGAAAAAAGGAACAAGTCTGATTTGGGTATTTAAAATTTAGGATAATTATTTATAAACTGTACTGAAACAAGTAATCTTAACCATATTATGATCAGATACAGTAAACTTCAATGATGGTACGGTAGTAAATAGTATGAGTGAAACAACACAAATAAACAAGAGAACATATG
>KN716300.1:50059-66610 GCA_000816705.1 Dictyocaulus viviparus | reverse complement strand
CCTCCATTCCCTCGTTTGCACACCATCACTCATTATAATTAGGTTTTTCAACAAGACGAATTATATGCCAAACGTAAACTCTGATGTTCATAAAGAGAAAAGTGTTTCCTATGAGAAAAGACTTATTCACAATTGTAGATCAAAAATTTAGCAAAACTTATGAGGAATCAATGAATCGAAGATGATAACTATGAAAATAGAACTCTTAATAATAATTCTTTATAAACTCAAATATGGAAGGATCATTCATAGTTCACGTTTACATTATTCTATTACATTACATTACTAAAATCTTGAAACTAATCTAAAACTAGGAACACGAGGTAACGAGTTAATCCATGCATTGATATGAGCTCATCTTCATCACTTAGAGCTCATTGAATCGGTAAGAAATTGATCTAGGAGCACTTTACAGACTACACATTTTCAAGCATGATATCATAAAAGAAAATGAAAAGAAAAAGAAAGAAAATGAATGATTGCTGCATATTTAGAAGGAAATGAATTACGTCCATACTAATCCTTCCTTTGAATATGCATTCAGTTACGTCAACGATTCATTGTGAAGTCAAATGCATTGCTTATTCCAGAAGTTGAAGTCCGTTAAAATAACGAACGCTGTCTTTTCGACCTCATTTTCAAAGACTAACAGCTGTTGCTCATCCTACACTTTATCAGTGACCTTTCAAAAGATTTCATTGTTTTTGTGTTACATATGTCACGTGAAAACATACTGATCATAAGAAAATCCGATTTTCATTAAGGGACTTGATGATTTATCACCTTAATACAACAATTAGAAGTTAAGTATGTGACGTAACTAAATAAGTTTTTATTCATTATACCTCATCATACCGAACTCATTTGGAATAGATTAATGAAACTTTAGAACTCACTGGATTCTTCCTGAGAAATATCACTACCTATAGCTGCTATGTTATTTTAGGGATTTTTTTTCTAATATAAATTAAGGTGTAAAATCTTTACACAACATCTTACCGTACTAAATTATTCCAGAACTGATAATATAGTTAAAATCATGTCAAAAATTACTGATGCATAATACAAAAGAATAAATAAAATATTAATCAAATGTAATAGGTATAATTTTAAAGCTTAAATAAACAATTGTATAAAGAGAAGCTTATTATTAAAGTTTCTTCGTTTAAATATCAATATGTCAGAGATCAATAAAACAGTAACATCCAATCCACGAATATCCTCAATTAATGTTGAGGTTGGCTTATAGCAAGTAATTATTAGATGTATCAATACTACTTTTAATGATAAGTCAATAATTTTGTTTTCATTATTGTTATTTGTAATTGTAAAAAAGGTAATAATATTGCTTGAGCAACAACAAACGATCAATACCTATACAAAATACAGATGGACAAATTGAACTAGTATAAAGATGAGGTAACAGCAATGTTTTAGATGGATGAAGAAGAGATCAACTTGCGAATCATTTCGATTTATCTTTATTATTTAGGTATAATTGTTATATGAAAAATTAGTGGATGCAATTAAAAGGAAAAGCCGTTCCTCACATGGAGTTATATTATACTTTTTAATGACCTTATACAGTATTGTTACTAATGAATACTAATTAGCGAACAAAAATTTTTATTGAAGATCTTTTGCGTGGTGTTTTTTGTGAAAAGAATCTGGTCATGAGACCAGTTGGCTTTATAAACTTAAGGTCATGTGAAATCAAATAGTTTACTTCATCGAACATTTGTTATTTTGAACTATCACGTGTTGACGCATCCTTAACCTGAATCACAGCTTCAAATATACAATCCGTTCTGGATGACCAATCGATAAGTTTGAAGGATTTTCTCGTTTTCCACGTAGCTGAAGTAATAACAAAACTAAGAGGTCAGAGCGAGCAAATTCAACAGGTAAAAACACGTACTCAGGAATGTGCTTGATTTCGGTTTGAGCCGCGTTGAAACCTAGGTAAAGCTGGACGCTATTGGGAGTGGAAAAAGTACACGCCGACTATTCTCAAACGAGACTTCTGCCTTCCACTTAGCGCACGAAAAATTCCCTTCTGATGCGGAACTTTTCGCTCTTTGCTCTCCTTTCCGCCTTTAAAAACTGAGGTTGACGGGTAGCCGATTTTGGAAGGGACCGAGTTTACAAGACCTTGGAAGCTTTTAGAACTAAAAAATATTGCACAATGCACTAATATTCAAGATATTCACTGTAGGAATGGCAAAAATTGATCTGGAAGGCTCTGACAAGGACAACCTATTGTGATTTGGACTTCATGGAAATGGAGAACAATATGAAAAATGAACTAGACCAAAGAACGAGAACAGCATCGGTTGCATCAGTACCTCACAAGGATGCCTGCCCCTCCCGGTCACGTCTTCAATTTAACAGTTTTCTCCCCGCGCTTTGCAATGCAACAGAGACGTTGACTGACACTTACGAGCAAACTTCGTCGAGCAAACTGAACACCATCCACACAACGCTGGAATGTTGTTTTCTGAAATTTAAGCGAAACTCTCAACGTTTAGCCCGGATTCGCAGCTCTGATCTCTAAAATGTCGCCCATTTTCAAATTGCAGAAAAATATACATTTATGGCGAAACACTGCGGGGTGTGTTGTGTAATAAGAAGTACACAAAACAGATGAAAGAAAGAAACTGTAGGAGACAAAGGACGCTCTAGAACGACTACACAAATGGATGGCAGACAAGTTTGAGGCTCACATCAGCCTTCTACATCCGTGGATGAACAGGAATTCAAGACTAAAGAATCGCCTTCTTGTTTATTTGAAGACTACTACAATAAAGGAAGATTAAAAGAGGAATCAAGTGGAAATCATGCAAAAGCTTAAGGAACTTTCAATCTGGATTTAAATGTGTTGACCACGACGATAGTGACGACGGTTCTTTATAACGTGATTATGAACATGCCTACAGGCTGAATCACAAAAAACCTATTCGAACAATGCCAAGGAAATATTCCTTAATGATGCACAAACTCGTACGTATTTTTTAGTTAACAACGACATCCAATTATGTTCTATACGTCATTCAAATCCTTTTGATACTACTGGGTATCTCCGTACTGTCATTCCTCATACTAAACAGAGAAATGATTATATTGGAATCTTGTTCATTATTGATCATCACTGAAAGGAATGATCTCCTTCCGCCATATTAAGTCTCGGAATCCAAGCCCTTTGATTTTCAAAGATAACAAACTCCTTCGTAAGCTATTTCTACTAATAATGTTAGATAAACTAAATGTTATACAGCTTTATTCACTGCGTTCTGCCAGCCCTTTAAAGGTTTACACTACGTATGAAAGATTTACGCACTACAACGCGTTACCGACGATCTATCTCTGCAATTTGATCCGTGTACGTGTTTTCGTTCACCGAGAAAGTCTAAGCAGATGTTTTTACTCTCCTTCGTTCAGATCGGGATTGCAGTAAATATGTATGCTAGGTTTGTTCAACTTTAAATTTCATAGTGTTCTGATTTTTCTGTTGCACTGACGGATCTACTTACAATATTAATGTGTGGGAAATTCAAAAGCTTTTTTTCATTTTGGAAGAAATTTGTCACATTTGAAGCAACAGCGCCAGATATATTATTATATTATATTATTATTGTTTATTTTTTTTAAACTTACATGCATGTGAGCATAGATGTAAATATATGTATTACGCTTGTTATTGAAACAAAACGGTAACGTTCAAAGTTATGAACTATATTGGTGTCATTTGATTCGCGTTGAAGGGAAGTCATTGTAAATATTCGTCGTCCTCAGTCGCTATATTGATTGGCTGCCTAGCTGAGTGGGTGTTTTACTAGCTGTTCCTTAATATTATTTCTATCTTTGCATCACTCGTTTTTCTCATCCTTATTTCCTGATGGTAATGAGTTAATCGTTTGTGATTCTTCAATGTATTTTCATTAGAGGATTTGATTATATGGTATAGAGAAAATCATGTCAAATTCTAGGTGATGGATGGTGGAGAATCTCCTTTACATGATATTGTATCTCCATCTACGGAAGATGGGGAATATTCAAATAGTTGTGACATACCATCACAAGAATACCATAATGTACATTCACCAAAAGAGTGCAATGATGATGTGTTGTTGCAAAACCATGGATATGAAACACCGCAACCAAATAGCCCAGTGGACTCGGCATCACATGTTTCTACTCCGTCATCGTCTAATTCAATGGGACAGTACGGCGAGTAGGTTCTTTTTCATGGCTTAAATTTGTGCAGTGCATTTTTGTTCTCAGATACCAGTACTTGACATATGTGTATTAACGTAAATATACATGTTACTCTTATTATTAAAGCATCGTTGACAAGCAATTGGATCGGCTTAATGTTGAAATACAGTAATTATTTGAGTTCGAATAAAAAAAAACTAGTTTTAATTCGAGTTAGTCTTTTCATTATCTCCTTAGGTAATATCTGTTTAAATAATGCATTTTTTCTGTTTGACGAAGATCGATGTTAAATATTTGAATTTTACTTATCCTCTCAGGTATTTGATGAAGTTTGTTCTCCACAAGAAATATTTTATCATTGAAAAGTGAAATTTTTGATCATTTTCCAATAATACGAAGCTTCAGATCCGCAAATGAATTCGATGCGGGAAGTCCTAACATCCCTGATTCTCCTGAAGCGGACCAGTATGAGGGAAATGTTGATGAATCTGAACCACATTTACCATCGCCTACTTCTTCGTTAGGTGAAAACGAGACGTCAATATCGCAGACATTGCAACCAGAATCCCCTGCCCAATCCACCTCAGAGTCTAAAATTAAGAAAACGGATGAGAAAAGGTGTTTAACGTAAACTGTTTTAGTTTTTTAAACTATTTATTTAACGAATATGAACTATTCTCTTGCACTGATTCGGTTTTCGAATCATTGACTGATTTACTCATTTTTTAGCACAGGCGATACTTCAGCTGATGATGAACATAACTCTGAAAAACCACAAAGTGATGATGGTTTGTATTCCTTGTATACTGATTTATTGCCTTTGAATATCTCCCATATAACTTTTTTTTGTTATAATACTTTCTCCAGGCAGTGATAAAGGGAAAATCGAACGACGTCGTATGATCAGTTCGGATGATAACGGTGACGACGATGATTCCGGTGATGACTCTGACGGAAGGTACACAGGATCATCATTGGGTTTTTCTCGTTGTAACATTTGAAATTCAGGAAGAATCTTCTTGACTCGGATGATTCAGATGAGGATTTAGATGAAGAGCAGCGCAAGAAAAAGGTTTGTTTCTGGTTCCATTTTAACTATCGTTGACACTATTGAAAGCGTTTATCACTTGTATTCTCCTAAATGTGTAGTATTCCAATTTGTTATTATGTCTAAGTTTCCATGTGTATGCCGTCTTCTGAATACCATCATTAGTTTATTAACTTCCAATAATACTTTAGCATTTTTTTTCAATATTGCTCTTTGTCAAGTTTAATTGATTTTCAGTGTTGTTCTTGACCGCTCTATAAAGTGTCCGGGTGTTTTCTTTTAGCTAGGAAACCTGATTGTAAATATTTTCGGCGAAGATATTGATGAAGATGCAGATGTTACACATGAAGATGATGATGAGCAAGCTCATAAACCGGATGAGGAAAGCCTGAAAGTCGAGCGAGATGATTATGGTAGTGGTGAAAAAATTGACCGAGATTCTGCGTGAGTGATGTGCTTATTGCTATTTTTCTACTCTGTCGTCACGTAAATTATATTTATGTTATTTCTTATATTGGCGAATTCAAGGCAGTCGTATTAGCGATTATGTTGAATTTCAGTGGATTCCAATGGGACTTTGATTTAATGCTACGAGAAAAAAAAGCGGAGAAGAAAAGGAAAAGGAGGCGACGTGATGCGGGTATCGATATTATTAATGATGATGATGGACTTATTGCGCATATGGTTAACGCTATGAAAAATGCTGCCAAAGTTGGTATTCATTAGTATCACTTTTTATTCACACAGGGATGTCTTTAATTCTAGGAAGACCGTTATTCAAACACAGAGAGAAAGCCGGCACTCAAAAAGAGAAAAATGCTACACGAAGTTAAGATGATGTTGTTGAGGGTGGGTTCGATTTAGTGGAAATCAAACTGGCGCTTTATTCTGTGAATCTTTGATGAATGAATTACGCTAGATTCAGAAAAACAGACCACAACTTTCTGTATGTTTAGTGTGTGACAGTGTTGACCTCTATTACCGGAAGTGTATTGTTCATTGGAATTGATTTTTTGAAATACGCCCAAGGTTTTTGATAACTAAGAGGTACATTGTGAGGGCAACCTTTAGCTTACAAAGCGATTTTTCTTCTAGTGTAGTGATAAGTTTTAAGTAGCATAAAAAAGAGCTTCACAATGTATACATTAGTGCATTTCTCCGATTAAATCTCTTGGACTTTTGCAACAGCGAAGTCTTTTCTCACATATCGTATACTACATACGGCTTTTTTTCCTTACTGTTCGATTCTTCTCTATAAATTTAAAAAAACTGCAAGGAAAAATCTCGTAAAGTTAACGAAAAGTCGATCTGTATCTCCCATCATTTATTTCCGGTTATAAAAGTATTTTTAGTTCTCACTTAGAATTTAATTATAGATGGATATGATAGAAGCAATGATAGATGGCGGTATGATGAGTGCTGTTTCGGAATGGCTCGCTCCTCTACCTGACAAGAGCCTTCCAGCTCTTGAAATTAGAACAGAGCTTTTAAAAATTTTATCTGGTTTTGGAAATCTCGATCAGGTAATACAACGGTTTTTAATATAACTGCGTCTTACACACTAGTTTAATATAGATATCTTGCAGTTACGACTTAGCCACGAAACTTTAACCCGAATTTTACAGATTCCAGGTGCGGTATGCCGCCGATTGGTCAAAAATTTCAAAAAACTTAATATTTACTACGGAATTTTTTATATGCTAGAGAATTGTTGGTAATGTTATGTTTTCACAATTTGATTAAATATTCGTCTTAAGGGAGTGCTGAAGCAATCTGGTCTTGGTAGAGCAGTCATGTTGTTGTACAAGCATCCTCGAGAAACCAAAGAAAATAAAGCTATGGCAGCTCACATTATAAGAGAATGGTCAAGGCCGATTTTCCAGGTATTTACTTGTTAATTTTAAATTATTTCGGCAGTTGCAATGCATGTATAATTATATCGAAACATGACTTGAAAATATTTGTTACAATCCAGCTGGATACTGACTTTCGCTCAGTGTCACGTGAAGAGCGAGTTCAGAGAGATTTGGAGCATATGTCTAGTGTGAAGAAAAAACGAATGAGGTTCTATTTTAGTAATTCCTGTTAATAGATGTTTTTATTGCTTTTTAGGGGTGGGGGATAAATTTCATTGGTTAAACTTTACAAAAAATTAAGTGGCGAAGGTGGATCTACTGCTCTTCCTACGCCTCCTAAATCAAAAGAGAGGGAAATCAACAGAGCTCGTGTGCCACGACCTTCTACAAAGGACTATGTTGTAAGGCCGAAGTCGAACGTCGAAGGAGAATTTAAAGTTTGTAAATGTGCTTTCTAATCTGATTATTTTTGTGACAGGTATGAAATGCTTAGGGTGAGCGAAAAGGCAAAGCTTTCGCGCGGCTTGACAAGACACATCGTGAATTTTTGGAAAGAACGAAGCGTGTGAAAGCAAAACGTGCGGTAGGAGTTTCACTTGAAGGAAGAAATTTAGCTCTATGATTATTGTGTAAGGTAGCTGTTCTACAATCGAATGATATAGGCAAATTAATATGTCATTCCTGGCACCTGTGTTATACTATACGTTTGTCCCACTATTAATATATTCAAAATCTCTTTGAGATGTTCCTTGTTTATTCTTATATTCTCCACCAATACACTTATTTGATTATGTGGTATAATAATAGGAAATAGAATTAGGCGGTGTACTCGATATTGTATTTGATTACTACCAATTCTTTTCATTGTGATTATCACCGTCGCTTGAATTAAATTCGTTAATAAAAATTATGGTCCATGAGTAGTCCTGTTAATATTTTCATTCTTTTATGTGGATGAATGAATGTGGAGATAAGAGTCTTGAAATCTTCGGAATCCTTTGTGAACCATCAATTTCACTATAAGATTCCCAATGTTCCATTAAGGTAGATGACACCTGCCCATGTGTGAGAGCAATGGATATTTCCCGATGCCCATAAGGTGATCTAGATAATGAATGCATGTTTAAACGTTGGACAGCGCATTTAGCTTTTAATAATTTAAAGTAATCAGCATTCCTATGGATAGATTTCGATAAGTTTCATATATTTTGAACTGTGCACATCTAATTACTAGTACTTCTATGGCTGTATGCTAATATTGCGCAAATTCCGTTTGTATTCTTCAAATAAACTAATTCCTCACTTAACAGAGCCAAAACATGCGTTCACGTCTTTGGTTTCGCGGTTTGGAATCACGAGCAGAATTCAATAGGCATACTAGCGACTTTCATCTGTTATCTACAATGATAAACTTCTAGGTAGGGTGATCTAAGTTGTCTTCGCGATACGTGGTCTCGGCATTTCGATATCATATTCTGTTTGATATATATTAGTCAAAATCCAGAGATATTCCAAAAAGTACTGGAAGTGTACTTTTTGAAGAGAGATTGGTCGACATAGCTGTAACTGTTTGGAACAGAAGAGAACTAATTTCAATTGAAGTAATGTGCTTCGTTTTACAACTTATAGGTAGACTCAATTATAGCAAATGCTAATAATACTAAGAATTGAAGTCTACATATAATAACACAGTAAAATCCCAGATTTATTGCATTGCATCGCAAAATGACAAATGAAAGCTGGGCTGAGATCAAGGATGACTTTTAAGAATATTAGTCACGATGTTCAAACATTTGCAGTAGTGTCGTAACTCTTCTAGAAACTTAAACAATATGATAACATAAACAACAAATAGGAAATGTGATACCTTGTATGGAATAAGAGCAAGAATACTTCCTTATCAAAACTTGTTATAAAAATGTCACTATTGTGACATGAGGTTCACCGAAGAATAACAGTCAATCGATAAAAAAATCATATAATACATAAAGGCACGTCTAAAGAAACGCTGATTGAAATTATACAAATGAAGAAAACCCGCTAGAAAGATTAGGCTGAGGCTGAGCTTGGTAGACAGAGGACGATCCACTGCTTTCTGTTGAGACGGCCCGAGACGATGATCCTGGTGGTATTGCAGCACAAATAGCATCAGTTGCTTTCACTCGCCGCCACGTATCACTAAAATTATGAGAAAAACCACATGACAATATTAAAAGGCTTCCACACGTCACACAAAACTGAGCTACAGTTCTTAATTAAAAGGAAAGAAAATACAAAAAGATAAACTTGTTATACAGAAAAATAGTTAGCAAATTTTTTTATCTTCAAAAAGAAGGCTTCTCATTCGAACATTCACAAGAAAAAACTCACCGATACTGATCACTACTTCCGTAATGACTTGCGATACTTTCCGTTGGATTGTCTTTTTCGTCGTTAACACTATCATTTCCGTTACCGTCATCGTCATCATCGAATGAGTCGTCAGCAAAATCATCCATATGAAAAGAATTCTCCGTATGACTGTACCCGATTCTAGTAACTGTGTCGCCGCGACCATGTTGACTTCTCAAAAATTTAATTGAATTATTCATCAACATTGAATTCGATGTTTTTTCAGACACATTTATTTTTCTGTTTTCTCCTATATTGTTAGCTATCACTAACCAAATGCCGCATCAAATAACATATACATGATGGGCAGACCATTTTTTCTATGTATTTTGTTCTACTGCTAGCAACAGCCCCATGCTACAAGAAATATCCTTTAGAAATCACAAAATTTCAAGCACACCCATTAGGACATACTCAGCTATTTGTAAAAAAACAACCAAGACCACTGTCACGCAACAAAATGCAGAATGATATCAAAACAAAGCATTGTACGTAATCAGAAACTTTTACATTTTCTTACCACCAGTCGTTCGTTCATCTTTATAACCTGTGATTTTAAAAGGGTTTCATATAGCTTATTCCACAAACCTGTTCAATGGATTTCCATAATCACTGCGGTTTCCGTATTTTGACCTACTCAACATGTCGACAGTTTCTTTTTGCGTAACATAAGCACTACCTCGTACATCACGACCAACAAGCGTCGTCAGCCTAGAATGAAACGGAAGTAGCAACACGTTTTTGATTTTTATGAGTTTACAAGTTTAACAAATATAAGTATTAAAAAGATAGACAATATGAAGGAAATTGGAAACACTGTACTTCTAATATATTTATTATTTAAAAAGGTCTCATAAAATCAATGAATAAGTGAAATAAGTGACATTTTTGAAAGTATGTTTTAAAATCAGAAGACCATAGTTGAAAAAAATAAAAAGTAGATATTCATAAGCTGCAAAATCACGGCGACGTGTAAAACATGAAATGAGAAATTGATTCCTTCAATCAGAAAAGTACGAATTACAGCTAATTATGACTCACATACAAAAGCAAATCACTCTCAAAATCCCAGCACTTAAAATAAAACGACCTGCTAATATACCGAAAAATACAGACGCACCTTTGCATTGCTTCTTGACTCGGTATTGCAGGAATAGCATCAGTCTCTAATCCGTACATGTTAACCACGCTTCCACCACCATCAATACATTCACGCCCGCGTAACCGCTCATGATCTAGTACAGTACCGTAGGCAGGTGGATCTCGATCTGACAACCACGACTGCTTCGTACCAGGACGTGTTGGCGATTCCTTCCTAAAATTCACTTGAAAACCACTGCACATATTCAATAACAGAAAGCAAAACTTTCCAAAAATAATGAAATAAAGAGGAAATATGTCAAAGCGGAATACCATCACCTGGATTGCCGTTGATCATCGACATAATTGAGCGGACACCTCGATTTCTCCCAATCGCGTGCGAGATTGAAATGAGTTTTTTTCGCACTAGGCTTAACAATCGTAATCCCATATAGAGAAATTGTAAAGCGGTCTGATTATCGGGATGGCCGTATCAGTACGTTTGATTTCTAGCAGGATCCAATGAGTTAGTGCTCGTGTCCACCAGTTATCATTAATACGCTACCCACCTTATCTTCCAGAACTTGGAGTGTACGACTTCGTCTCCGATCTCTAATCGTTAACGTATGTCAGAACTTCCTATTCCATCTTTCACTTGTGTGGTGCGGGAACTGCTTAGTATCAATCCTTTTGATAGAGCGTTGTATTGTAATCAGTGATCGCTCATCTTCATTTCGCGATGTCAGAGCTTCAAAGTATACGCTAAAGAAGGAACAACCGTCGTGTTAAAAAGGTGGGCTTGAAGCTTTGTCTTTTTTGATCTTTGTTCTCTTCACTGCGTAATCAATGCTTTCACATGCTCTTAGACAAGCCGCTCGTTTCCTTCTGCTAATCTGTGGTACGACATCGTTCATCATATTGGTCTCACAGCCTAGACACACATAGCTTGAGGATTCCGAGATGTTCTTACCGTTGAGAGTAAATGAGCATCAAAAAAATTATTCGTTCTTCATTAACATGGCTTTCTTGAGGTTTGACTTGAGCCCAATTTCGCCACAAGAACTGTAGAGCTCGCCTAACATTTAATACGGTTGCTCGATGTTTGGTGTAATGAATACAATATCATCGGCGAAGCGAAGATGGTAAAGTTACTGACTGGCGGTTTTCACTTCCAAATCTTTCCATCTTAAATTCCGCATTAGGTTCTTAAAAGTAAATAGCTATGGTGAAACAATATTGTCTTGCCAAACCTGGATCCCAACGTTGATATGACTTATTTGCAGAACCTTGTAAGCCAGAGCCTTGGAAGTCTCAACTACTTCATTCTTCACTTCTATTCTTCTTTTTCAAGATTTTTTTCATCGTTTACTTAATATTGTATTCTATTCGGCGATTCGGCCAAAACAACGCAATCGAACGACTAGGAAGTACATGGAATACGATTGAGCGTCACCTCCAAGAAATAAATTCCACTCCACTCATTGGAATAGGCGGGCAAGGTGCCCATGAATGAATTTTTAGCTCCTGGGTAAAAGCTCCTTTGCAGTATCATACCGTAACAAATTTGGATTAAACATCCACACTAAGGACCATCATAATTAATTTACAATGAAATGTCTTTTACCTGCAGCGTCGAAGACCTCGATTACTACTTTCCATTTGGAACGCGACAAAATTTCCATTGGCAAGATGAATACTGTCCACAGAATGTCGTTTATCGCGATTATACTTCGTAATAGAACCTTCAAAATTATGAAGAGTGAAACAGTAATAATAACATTGTAAAAATGTGAAACGTTGTGAAAATTATTGTCCAATTTTTAAGTACAATCTATTAGTTGGAGCACGAAGCACAAGCACAAAAGTTCCGCAACGCAACTTTGAGTCGCCCTTCACTTTAATATCTTATTTGAATTAAGTTTTCTATGAACCATAAATGAATTAAATGAAGAGAAAAGAAGAAGACATGGAGACCTCACTATTATGATAATAAACCACAAGAGCTAAACAATGTCTTTATGGAGCGTTGGAATGAGAATAAAAAACAAACAATAAGAATCTTTTTTCTTTAGAAATTTAATGTGCCACTAATGCTTACCGGTGATGCATAAGAATGCGATTACCAATACTATCACAACGAATGTTGACATTGCCACCATAGCAATAAACCACCAAGTGGTGTAAAATGGGTCCTCTGGTATGAAAACTAAATAAGAAAATCAGAGATTGGACATTTACAACTCCAGAATTCTATTTACATATGAACTCAAACGACTCTTAGAATTACTATATTTAAATTTTCCTCATTTCAAACATGAATTATCCAGTTCAAAATATGGAGACCCTTTAAATCGTGAAACACTAATTTTTGCATTATTGAATATCATTTTTTTTTTCTCAACGTAGTACTTTCTCCAATTAAATAATAAAAAAGAGAAAAATAGACGTTGTTAGAAAAATTTCAAAAAGTAGCTTGCACAAAATGATAAAATATTGAAAATGTCTCACAACGAAAAGTTACTCTCAGCTTTTCAAGATTTGGAGCTTTTTTTGAGCCTATTGTGCGATTTAGTTCATAAACTAGTTATTTTTATGAAAAATGATATATCACTAACATAATTAGAATACCTTCCAAAACTTCACCTGGAACAAACAGCTGTTCGGTCTCAGCACTAGGCTTTCCAATTCCCAATTCATTACGTGCATACACACGAAACACATAGAAACTCGAGGGTTCCAATTCGCGATAGCTGACCTTTAACTTATTGATAATCTGAGCAAAAAAGCCAATACCCGTGATTTTAAGTACTGAAAACAATTTTGAGAAAAACCAGGGTTCCAATTAAATTTTTAAACGTGACATTAAATGAGAACCACAGAATCATACTGCAAAATTCGTTTTCGATAGACCTAATCCGGTACTCCAAAATTTGAATGAGCGTCGAAAATACCGACTAACATAAGTTATGTTGCGGAAAGTAGATAAAACAGACCTCATACTGCTGTCCAGTGCCTTCTACCACTCTTAGTGTAATCCATAGACCGTGAATATGCGTTGGTCTAGCGGAAAGTCGTTTATTCCGATTCTTCAACTGATTATTTTTTACATCCTAATAAATATAACTTTGATGACAAAGAAAAAATCACAACAACTCTAAAGTTGTACTACGTGTATATTATACTAACATTACACAACTTATGATCGGTCTTATTGTACTATTTAGATTAAAAGTTATTCCTAAATTGCTAACACTTTACTACCGCTACAATTCTCAAGAATCCTCGGTATAATGCAATGTGATAATAATCTTCTTATTACAGTGTCTTATGGCTGGCTGTGCGCTAATCAATTTCAACAAGTGTAAAAATAATTCTATCAACAAACTCAATGAATCCGAAAGTAACCTTTGATACCAGTTTGGCTTGAATCACATGTCCAATGATTCCCTGCTTTTTTTCGTCACTCCACTCTAATATAACCGAAGATGGGCCTGGTGTTAACGACAGTCGTGTTGGTGCAGGAGGACCATCTGCATATGGAACAAAATAAATATCTATGTTGTACCAAATCAAAAATTAGGTTAAAATCAAATGAGTCTAGTGAATAGATTTCATAATTTTGATGATAAATAATAATTTTCTTTTCCAATAATTGCTTTCAATAAAATATCAGAATATTATGCCATTGAGGTATGTGATATAAACACATTCCTCCAGTTACAATAATTGGTAAAAACACAAGTTGCTCTCTAATATTAATTTTTTCCGTATTTTATTTCTAAATTTGTAAATCTACAGAAAAAGCATTCCTTGTAAAGGTTTACTACGGCAAAATATATAACATTTCCAAGTAGTTTAGAAACTTAACTACTTGATACATGATACATTGTTCGATCTATCTGACTGCTAACGCTGTTAGTTTTATGAAAAGAACACCTGATAGTTTCCAGGATCGGCTATCCTTTAACCTCGGCATTTGTAAATTGAATATCTTGATTGTGACTTTGTTTAGCAATACTCGAGGTTGGTAAACAGTTTTATTCTGCCGAAACGTTAGCCTGTCTCTGTGTTGTATTGTCTTTTCAATAAAACACTGTTTACCAACCTCGAGTATTGCTAAACAAAGTCACAATCAAGAACACCTGATAATTATTGATTATTACGAATCTAATTATAATTATTAATTAACATCTTAGAAACTGCAGAATTTTAAGAACAAAGCAATATAAGATTTTTTAAAAACAAAACAAATTTTTGACTTTGACAAGTTGATATATAAAAAAAAATGTAAACATTCTCCAATCTTTGATCCATGGTCTACCGACTGTTTACAATAAAATTACCAATAACTTCAAGAGCCCAGCGGATACATACAGTCACAGAGTCTGACGACAATTGTAGTAGTGGTCGTATGGAATGGGCAAGAATAACCAAGAGACAGCAATACATTCTTTTGAGGTCAATTACTCAGGTTTAAAATAAACCTCACAACTGATCATTAGGTAGTAGAATTCTGGCCTCTTCCTTCGATGAACCATATGTAGACTTGGCTTCGGTAGCCGTCTGGTTTAATAACCTATGTCTGACGTGCAATCACTCAAGTTTGGAATAAACCATGCGACTACGGAGACCTAGCTAACATAAATGGTCCATATATTACAAAAAGAATGCGATAGAATGAATGATAAACTGAGTTATTACAGACAGCTGAAATATACAAAAAAGGTGCTATGGAGAAAAAAGAAAGGTTCGGTGATTAAAAAAGGTTTCATCGTAAGCTTCCATACGGATGCTATTTTGTTCAGAAGTGAATAAAGCTTGACCAGTAACTTCGACCAAACCATTCAACCTTACAACCTGCCGACATGTTGGAATTTATTTACAAAGGTTAGATGATAGACATCACTTGCAAACTAACTATTACAAGCCAGAAAAAATAGTTAAATGAAACTAAGCATGCATGGAAAAATGATAATGCGAAATCAAATTATTCCGCAAAGCTATTTCAATCAGAATCCCTAAAAAAGAGCTCTATCTAATCGACTCGACAGCTTACCTGGAATTGGCCCTAGCGTAACATTTCCAGTTATTTCAGTTCCTTTACCAGCAGAAGTCTCAGCCCAAATCGCGAAGAAATAAGTGACTCCTTCTTCTAGATTCGTGGCCGGATAGAACGTATGCTGAGTGCGAGACTGCACCTCTTTCTTAAACTCTTCCTAAAAATAAAGGTAGAAGAATATAGCTTAAAAATCCAAAACAAGTTAGACTCTTTGAAAACGGACACTTTGTAAGCATTCGAATATGGGATTGAGTCTAAAAAAGGATTATGTCATCTAACGTTTTAAATAAAATTATACGTAAAATCCGAAATGGTGTACTCGTTAATTGGAAGCAAAAAAATAAACGTAACCGACAACATTTGAGCTCCAATCATTAGAGCTGGCCGATGATAAACAAGGAAAACTTAGGAGAAAAAACAAAAAGTCTTATACTATAAAAAATCTCCATGTTCTGCAAACACAGGAATGAAATTGATCTAAAGACCAATGGAAAAGAAACAATAGTGGATATTATACATACCATTAAGTTGGTATAATTATTGGAAATGTGGATAATTAATAACAAGTAAGACATTTTATTATGACAAAACAATCATCAATACCATACCTTCATCTTAAAAGTGCGATAGTTCACAATATAACCAGTGATTATACCATTAGGATCCCTAGGCGGTTTCCATGACACCCGCACCTATACGAATAAATCGAAACAGGGAAAAAAATAATAAAAACATAATAAAATAGACTCACAGAGTCAAGTAAAATATCGGAAAACTTCAATGCTCCCACTGGTCCGGGTACGTCTTCAAGGGTGTGCGCTCGAACTTGTGAAACATTACCTTCACCAGCGCGATTATATGGAGTAACAGAAATCTAAACAAAGTTCATGGTGCAGGGTCAA
>KN716300.1:19920-43466 GCA_000816705.1 Dictyocaulus viviparus | reverse complement strand
TATATATATATATATATATATATATGTATGTATATATATATACAAGTAGATCAAATTTCCTAAAGAAACATATATAATTTGAAAAACCTACCAAATTTCTCCAAGTCCCCCACAACCACATGCAGATCTTGCGATGTTGGATCAACTAATACTTTCCGATAAAGCTGACTCTGCAGCGGCATTCCTTTCCAAAACTCAATCTGAAAACGAAATTTATATGTGGAGTGAAATAACCGATTCAATAACTTTTTTCTCAAAAATCAACCACCTTGTATCCTAGATTGACCCCAGGAATCCGTTGTTGATCTGGAGCAGTAAAATTGATTCCCACAGCGGTTGAATTCAAGATATTAACCTTTACGTTCCTTGGAGTTTGTGTGGGAACTGAAAAGAAGTCTTTTTTATCCTTTTTTTGTAACAGTTTGCAGAAAATCACTTGATTCATCTTCAATCACAAGTAGCCATCCCATTCTGTAATTCTACGCATTACAAATAGGACATCAGCACGAACATTTAAAATATTTTTGTAAAAAGTCCAAAAATACATTTATTGTGGTATTACGAATACAAAATATAAGAAGATGTCTACGATAACATTTGCTAGAAAAATCAAGAATTTTTCGTTGAAACAACATAAATACCTCCTTCTGCAGTTGTTACATCAATACTCTTGCTAAATACACCCAAACCACGATGATTATACGCCGCAACTTGGATCTCGTATTCTCGCCACGTAATTAATTGATCAATTGCCTAAACTCAGGAGATTAGATTTTATTTGATAAGTTCACTTTTGCTTAAAATCAGCATGCTCATAAAAATTTTCGTTCATAATAGAACATTTGGATAACAATCTTGAGTTCTAGACATATTCGTAATTTGTTTTTATTTAATTGCATTTTTGCAATGATATTACAATGTCCAAATTTCGGGTTATCCCGCAGTTATCAGCTTAACTGGATGTAATGCCGATATCGGCTCGCCAGATCGTACCCGTTAGCGGGCGAGTGCTGATAATGGTACCCACTTACTATAGGTGAAGCATTGAGTGGTCGCAGAGCAAGGGCCTCGGTGGTGTAATGGTAAGCACGACAGACCGGATATCTATAGGTGCGGGTGCGAGTCCCGCCTGAGGTTCCGAGTTTTGCGGCCATCTCAGCACAATCTTGAGTTCACTTCTAGCAATGGATAAACTATAGCTATTTCAAGCTTAAAAATAAAAAATTTAAAGCAATTAGTGACAGATTAACTAAAATGAGATAGATTAAGCTTTGATGTTGATCAATCCTTTGTGGCGGAATGCGCCTACGCATTCGTGTTCAACGTGATATCGTGAAGGTGGTTAAATGCGAGCATGTTCTATACATTGACTTGAGCTGACCACTTTCCAGCAAGTCTGTGTTGGTTATCTTACCCGAATTACCCTGGTACTAATTTATCTACCCCAAAAGGATGGCGGCCTTGTTGAATCTGCGAACTGATTCGAGCCGTCGTGTAACCGTGGCACCTCTACCACTGCGCCCCTCGACACATTAACCATTATCATTAATAGTGAATAATAATTAACGCTATTGTAACTATAATCCAAGCAATATTGGCGGAATAATTATTCGCAAGTAACAAATTATCCAGAAATGTGAAAGACTACGAAAGAGGTGTTTGCATAATTTTGTCAAACATAACAAGTATTTATAAGTTCAGGCCTAGCTCAACTGAATCTACAATTATTTTTTATTTTCCCTTTATTTATATAAACTTTTAAGCGTAAACGTAAGAGTAAGTGTAAAAAAAACAGTATTATAAACAGGTACGAAAATTTTAGAAACTCACCGTATTACGCGCGTCCTTAGTTGTCACATTTTTCTCAATCCACGGAAGTGTGTACCCTGCCAGTCGATAGCTGGAAAATACTCACCTCAATTCCAAAAAAATAGAAAAAGTGGGGTGCGATGATATAGTTTCTCGATATGAAGGACAAAAAGGCCAAAAATGGTTTGTAATAGTCAATAAAATATAAAAAATAAGAAAATAAGGTATTGGTAGAAAAGTGAGAAGAGGTAACAAATATATCAACTCAGTTAATTTTCAAACTTTTGACAAAAAATCAATAAATTGAAGGCACGTTGGAAATTTACCGCACAATATATCCCAGAATATCGCCGCTCCATAACTCTTCTTGTGGTTGTTGCCACTGTACTATAATGCTATTTGCTGATCGTGCCGATGCAGCAACATTCCGTGGAGCTGCTGCTGGAGGTTGTTGCGGCATTGTGATGTTTTCTGTCGATAAAATAATCAGTTGAATGAAGTGCTAGTATAAAGCAATGTGTTGTGACCACTTCCAAGTATAAATCCTAAATCAATACAAGTTTTTCACTAAAGGAAATGAAGCTATGCGAGTTGAGCAATATGCAGATATGTTCTTTTTTTTTAAATCAAATTCGAAAAAGTGCGGTATAGGACATAGTTGCTCGAGAGAAAGAAAGCTCCACAAGTAACTAGGAGAAGCCTTTTGTAAGTCCAAATTTGAGTATAGCATTTTTGCCAAAAAGTACACTCATAAATAGCGTCACGATCAAAATATTCAAAATCTTTGACTATTATATTATCAACTTTTTAAATTCGATCCATTAACCTTCTGCAAAACTGTTATCCACCACGATTCGATTATTGACAGCTTTCTGTACCTTCTACAACCTAGTAAATACGAAATTAAAAATTAGGTTCCATGAACAATAATACAAAACCTCATATAATCATTTTTCCAGTTTCAAGAAAAGATCAAAAACACGAAAGTCGAGAAATGTTAATTCAGTTGATTTTTCGTATTTGCTCATTTAGCGCGTAGATTTCGAAACTTGTAAATTTCAATAATTGGAAAAAATATTGGCTTGCAAACATTATATCAATAATTTATGGATTCTCTTTCACAAAACTACCTTAAATTACCTGTATTTCAATGATAATTTCTTTGAAAAATACAAATATGAAGCGAAACGGTACAAAACAATCGCTTTCAAAAAAAAACACAGCATTAAAGTACCCCGACATTACGGATTATTGAAGAATAACTTGGATATATCTGAAACTCACCAGATGGTAATGATGGCTTGCCAGAACCAAAGCGATTTGAAGCAATTACTCTGAACTCAGCCGTCACAGATGGCCTAAGATTGTCAACAAGAACTGAGCAGCAATCCTACAAAACGTATGCTTAGTAACACCTTATGTCTCTTTAAAACTTAAAGTAATCAGATTGTTCATTGAAGCGTACCAACCTCACTTGGTACATTATCTGCCACAACTTCCCAATCACTCCATAACTGCGTAGGCCCAATTGTTCGCATTTCCACTGAATGCCTTAACATTACAAATACACACAAAACAGATCAATGGTACCATAACTGTAATTTTAAAAATCGAGAGACAGAAATCAACAATAAATTACTTAATGATTGGCGAATTTCCGTCGAAACCTTCCATCCAAGAAACACGAATCTTCGCAGGGATAGTGCTGTTTATTAGTTCTGCATGTACATTAGTTGGCATTTGAGGTCGTTCTGCACAAAATTAATAATCAAGCAAAACTATACTATAAGTGGAATTAATAAGTCAAAATTTGCAATGTACAATAATAATTTGAACTAATGAAAATGAAGAACTAGATTGCTCTCAAAGAATTTCGAGATTTACTCCTTCGAGCTTTACGCTTCCTGCTAATTAAGACTCGTTCTTTCTAAGTAGTTAACACGACAAAGGCTGATGTTACAGTAGAAACATCGCGTATTGCATTTGTTTTCAAATGATTCAAATTTCACAGTACTCACACCGTTTGTTGTCGCAAGGAATTTATTGAATGAAGTGCAAAAAAGGTTTATCTTCAAAAGGTTGATCAAAGTTTAAACGATGATCTTTAATACTCTGAAAGTACTTCACCCCAACATATATATATGTATATATATATAATATTGTAAAATTTATATTTTCCTTGAAACCCACATAATAAATAATCTTAATATGACGGTAAGAAAAATAGCACAAGTACAGTTAGAGCATTACCAATGATTCGCAGAAACGCCGAAGCGCTCTCTTCTCTTCCGTCAGCTGTCACAACACAACGATATTCTCCGATATTATCAGGTCCTACTTGCTGTATAAGCAGTCCACCGTTTTTCCTACGACTGAGCCGTAGACTGGGATTGCCTGCTACGGGTATTGGTTCGTCCTATAAAATCTTTCTCATGACCGAAACTTTGATATGCTACAATTGACAGAAGACAAAATTAATTTGAAAGAAGGAAATATGAAAACGACAGTTTCATGCGCCGCCAGAGTTGAATGATTGGTAAATTTCGAATAGTAAATATTTTCAATGGCACTATAAATCCTTTTTCAGATTAATAATGGAAGATCAAAATCAGAACAAAACTTTAATAGTGACGAACATTCATGAACCACATCACGTGAGCACTAGATTCATAATCAGCGTTAATTTCGCAAGGTATAACAATGTTCGTTCCAATTACCACGCTTTGATTGGTTGGACCATACTCAATCAAATTTGACCCTAAATATTTCCCATATAGAATCAATCTTTGAAAACTTATTTTAATAAAACTTAGATATGAAACAGACCATAAAATGAGCAGTGCTTTTACAAAAAGAAAAGCTGCTATAGTTTCGTTGAACAAATCACCTGCTGCCATTAGGTATGCTGTCGCACTTGTCACCCCGAAGCCATTTTTCGCAATGCATGTGTACCTTCCACTGTCTGACTTTTCCAAATCGTGAATAACTAATCCATCCAATGTTTTATCGTATTTCGTAGAGTTTGATGTAATGTCAAATTCTGAATTGCTTTTTTAACAAACAAATGTACAAGTTCTATAAATTCGTATTCCTACATATTATTTCTTAAACGAATGAATTAGTTAGGTGAAACATGAAATAACTTAAGCTAGTTGTTGAAATACTTGATTGCTCCCACTGAAAAAAAGGAAAATTTTTTATATAACTCATTTGATAAGGAATGCAGATGTAGAGTGAATTTTATGAATTCTTCAATAAAATTTTCTTCATTTGGGCAATTATTAACAAAAAGTGACGAAAACATCCGCAAGAATTTGAAGTAACGCAGCGGTCGAAAGTCTACAAAGACAACCTTGCTCATGCAATATGCTTATGGAATTTTGTAAAACTATTTCACCTCATGAGCTAATAATTTCGTTAGTAATGTATCACATCGATCTAAAAGTTCAAAAAAAAATAAAAAACTACTTGTAGTATTTACCGTGAAATCTCCAGATAATTGTGGTAGAAGGTACACCGGTAGCAATACATTGCAATTTCAACGCCTTTGATCCAACGATGAATGAATGATTTTTTGGTGGCGTTATGATCACAGGAGCGCCAAAGCCGATTCCAGAAACTTCTTCCACCGGTTCATCTTCTGAGCGCAAAAAATCTTAAAACAACAGTTTAGTTCCTTCTAGGAAAGATTAGTCTCAAATATGAATCTGTATTATATTGAATGAAAACTTGTACTAGAACAACAAAAACACATCGAGAAAACAGGAATTTTCGCTTTACAATTTTTCTAGAGAAATTTTTGCTCAGATTCGAACTTATTTCAACAAAAATCAACACAATCAATCATGTAATCAACAACGTACCAACAACAAGAACCTAGTTTCTTAAATTATTATTAAGATCGAAATTTAGACTTAAGAAAACCAGTAAGCTGTTCAAACGAAAAGAATGCGCTTAAAGCGAAAATCTGACATTTTCTTGACTATTGAAAAGCAATTAATTACCTCTAGAAATCTTTCACCGTCAATTTCTTAGTGTTTAGTGGATCAATAACGAAATTAAAAAATGAAAACCCGAGGCAATTTCTACGTACGGTAATCAAAACAATATGGAATAAGGTTCTTATTACTTAAGCCTTCACTCAGTCTCGAATACCACTTTTTATTTGTTCCTTTCTCTAGAATTTTCATTTTCACGTATTTCTCTGGTATACCTTCTACTTTTTCCCATGTCTACTGCTAATTTCTCGTTTTTAAATAGTTTTGTTACACTTTTACAGCTCACCGTATGAAAAAAAAAAATGTAAATATCTTAAGTCTCTGACCTGTAGTAGGACTCATTCCTTCCTTCACCCAAACTGTATTCATAGTCGAACCAGCATCATTCGATGCTTCGCATTGATAGATACCATAGTCCTTTCGTGATAATTTTTGTATGACCAATCGACTTTTTCTCGTAGCAAACTGAACATTCATAAGAATGAGTATCAGTGAATATAAATCTAACAGCACTTTTATAAATTACGCAAGTTGAAAACGAAAAGTTCACAATAGAGAATAAAATTACTCTTAGGTTTTGAAAAATGAAAACTTAACACAAATCGATCGAGTATCGATTAACACATTATTGTAAAAAAAATAATAGATATTTTTCATGAGATTAATGCAATTATAAACAAAAATTGTTGACTGGCAAATGAATAAAATTGAATCAACAATTAAAAGAAATGGAATTAAGATTTCCACCATTTCTTACATTAAAGAATTGAATAATTCACTGTCTAGATTTATTTAAATCAGTTAATTATTTATTTCGATGGTAAATGAGTCTTTCAACAACAAACGATTGGCCTGAAGAAATATTCTTTTTAAAGTATATAATATTTAAACCACAAGCAATTTGTTTCAAACTCGTCAACTCGTGTTACGACAATTATTTTCTCTGTCGAGCTAACAACATCCCATACAACGTCGCTCACATAGAAACTAGAAAGAGCCTAATTCTTTCACGGAAACTAATCAATATGTGAATCTATTGAGTCGATTAAAAATTGCAGCATATATTTAACTTATTTGCCTAATTATTTACTTTAATATTTTTTAATCAATTTGATAAACAACATCGATAAAATAAAAACCCGATGGTTAAACAAAGACTGGCTTCAAGAAATATTCGTTATAAAATATTCAATGAACCCGCACTCATTTATTCCACATAAAAACAAACAAACATAAGATTATCGACGCCCTAAACTTGAGCAAAATTCTTTGTAGACGGTGATAACGAAGCTGAATCGAAAAAATAGCACAGGCATAAGATGTAAGCACGTAACTTTTTGAAAACTAACCTCACGTCCGTTGAAATACCACTGAATGCTTGACGAAATATCTCGACGCCTTTTCCGAGAACAAGGAATGGTTAATGCCGAACCCAAAGGCCGGAAAATTTCAGTTGGCGCAGGTTTTAATATCGGTATTTCTAAAGTTATCAATTTTATAATAAAACTTCCTTTAAAAAAATAATTGAAGAGTAATTTTTACCAATTATGTCAATCGTCAAAGATCTTCGATCGAACATGACTCCCGAAGATGCGTCTGCTTTACAGTCTAATTTGTATTCTGATAGATTCTGCAGCTGCAAATAAATGAGATTTGGGCATAAGTCATGGCTGGTAGGAATGCAAACGTAAAAAAAAAGCCCACGTCACTAAAATAATTCTTTATTAATATACAAAAAGCTGAAAAGTAAAGCGTAAAATCATTTAAACAAACACTGTCAAGCGCATCCGGCAATTTGATAAGCAGACTTCGATTGTTCTGTGACAAACTTATTCCTCTTTCATTACCAGAAACTGATCTTTCATTCATAAACCAACGCGTTCTAACACCATCTCTAAACTTCCGTACGATCATTCAATAACATCTCTTATCAAACAACAACTGAATATGGCTTACTGTACTACCAGAACCTCATTACAAATCATTAGACAATGAAAAAAGTGTTGAATAAAATAAAATAACATACTTCAAAGATGAAACACAATCAAAAGTTTCTATTTTCATGCCCGAAGGTTCAGAAAGCACAATTTTCCTGCTATCAGAAAAATAGATTATCCTTAATACATCAGATGGATCTCTGAAATGTTTTACAATGAGATCTCTCAGGTCAATATAGAAGAACAAGGATCAAGAATAGTTGACTTACACCATGTCATTGTTTTTGCGAACCACAAATACTTTAGATATTACTTCACCTAATCCATCAATTGAAGCGACTACCTAAAACCTTACTATAATATTAAGCTGTGCATTACTACATGAATGTATTCCATACTGAAGAATAGATTCACCTTATAATTTCCAAAATCTGAAGAGGTTGCATCTAAAACCACTAAGTCTCCTCTTGAGGTCACGTAGCACGAGTCGCTCGAGTATACCTTAAACATGTGGGAAAGTATTATAAAAAATAATTTTAAAATTATGTCAGTAGATTCTTGAATCAATGAAATCACCTCAAAATACAAATCAATACCACTTTTGATTAGGTGAACAGGTTTGCCCACATCTCAACCTTTTTTTTTCAAAATTTTATGTTTAAACAAGATCATTTATTAATGATATATGATATAGACCTTTCGTTTGACCAACAATAAATCAAAATATTCTTTTATTACGATAAGAGGCGACAGTATCCGCTCCACATCAATAAATAACCAGATAACTACATCAAAAATGAGCCACAATAGTCGGAGTACTGAGTTCGTAGTGAGTTTAAGTAAAATAAGAAATATTTCATATGACTGAGCTATGAATAAGGGTAAAAACTAGTCGCTGTTTCACTATGATACGGAAAAAGCTAAAAAAAATCTTTGTTGTTAAATCATATAGGTAGTAGTAATTTAGCTGGAAGTATTACACATTGAGCAGTACATTAAATTAAGATTATTCAATATTTGATAGTTTTAAAATCATCCATTAATTCTCATAAGCTCGTAAATAAAGAAAGATGAGCAGAATATAATCATCATAAGTGACTCAACCTCATAAGCATCAACTAATTGTGCAACATTACATAATAACACACCTCTACGAATTCACAACTAATTATTTTACATAAGAAAAAATTTCACGACTGAGACAAATTTTCCTCCGTCCTCATCTATACGTTCATAAATCGTTCTATTTAAAAAATACGATAAATTAGTATTTTTATAAAGTAGATTGACAATTTTGGTTATTATATCCGAAAAATAAAAAGAAAATGCTAAGTTCCAGTTTTTTTTTATCTATTTCCTGCTACTATGATATATCCTCATTTGATCTAGGGATTCAAGTCAAGTTTGAGGCTTCATGTTTTTCGATTAGCTCAGAAACGTTTTATAATAATATTTCAAGTGTTAGAAAAGCAATACAACCACAATAAACGTACTACTCATCAATACTTCTCATAATTCTTAGAATAACTCTTATTATTAAATTGTTAGATCAATGCATGATGTTTAGAGTCAACATTATTGCAATCTGATAGTAAAACATAAACCCTTCCGCTGTTTAGTCCTGTTAATTATGTGATAATTTGATAGATATATTCCAAATAACTCACTACGAATAGATCTCCACCTTGACCAGATTATAAAGACATATGCAAATGAACCGCCTAAGTATGTCTGAACCTAATGTGAGCAAAACAATCCAGTCAATAATATGAGGTCAATGAGAGAGCAGCGCAAACCATAGACGACGCCAATACAGTAGGGCCACATTGGCCCAAATAAACTGAGAAGAATAAAAGAAAACAGAGAATAATTGTACTTTAAAATTTTATGAGGCACCATTTTAATGACGGGCAAACAATGGAAACCTTTAGAAAGTTCGATGTACTCTTAGTAGTTTTTTTTCTTGTCGTTATTCAACTCACCTGTTTATCATTATTGTACCAAGAGTACTTAGCATTAGCTATTCTTTCAGTGTTAGCAATCAGCATAGGCCTTTTGATAACAAAATATCCTCCTTCAGTAGCAGAAATAAAGTGGTCAGACATATCAGACTCCTCGAAACCATCAAGATCTACAAAAAAAATTGTAGCTTTATGGTTCCTATGATGAAGAAAAGCACAATAGCATGTGTCTACACTTAATTTACAATATTGAAGAAAAACTAAAACTAATGAGCAATTGAATTCAATGACTCCTTTGATTTTTGTAGTTCAAAAACAGCTATTTATTATTGCTAGATTTATACCAAACATAATAAGAAAACCTACACTCTATATTGACTCTAATCGATGGTGACAAGGTAGATGCTACCTCATTTGACGCAACACATCTATATACACCAGAATCGTTCCGACTAGACTCAACAATTTGATATAAATTTGTTTCCACAAATGTATGATGACCATTTTTAAGCCAATAGAATTGTTCTGCGAATTCTGCTCGGCAGTTCAGTAGCAGTGATTGTCCCTCGTTCAGAGTAATAGAGGTTGGATAATCTTCGTCACGAAATGATGGAGGATGACCAAATATAGATCGCACTTGACAAATTTGGAATAGAAATATGACAATAAAATGAATATATAGTTGAGAAATTATCGTTCTAGAATACATTATGTCACCATCTGCATGAAAATAAAAGGAGGTTCTGGAACAAAAAAAATTCTATATGATCTGAAAAGGAAAAAACATTAACGAACATGAATGACGCAAAGACAAACGTTTACACTCATGAGCTAATGTGCATAACGAAATAATACTAAATTATAGATAGAAACAAAAAAAATATGAATTCATAATGTTAATGATGCCACGCAATTTATATGAGTTTGAAAAAAAAATTCAAATACATAAACAAATAAACAAATTTGCATGCGCGTCATGAAACAAGAAATGAGGAGGTTTTATTTTGTCATGAAATCTCAAAGTGTGCCGGAAATAGAAACTACTACAACGTAAACTTCATAGAGAAAGAAAATTTTTAGAAATAAATCGATATTTTTCTGAAATACACTGATAGAAATTGTATTGGGCATTTTTTTCCTCGAAAAAAATATAACGATAACACACAGAAACAGAGAACAAAACAAAAAAAAGTCGGTCAAAATCAACGGCCACATTGAGGGAGATGAATAATTATGACGATATCAACAACAAGTTTAACAAGACGACTAAGAACGATAGAAAATCAATACGATATAACAAATCTGAACTAAAAATATTTGAAAAACTCTCTTCTATGAAACATTTCTGAACTAATTATATCAAAAAAGTAGTGGTGTAGTTTCGTTAATAAATACGGTTGTTTGTTTATGAAAACGACTAAGTAAACAAACAACAATACAAACACTAGATATAATGAAGCTATAACGGTCAACAGATAGAACTTCATTAAAAATAAATCACTAAATTATTCTAAATAAAATAAAAGCTAGATGTATAACGAATTTGTTGTAGATTCATACATAGAAGAAAAATTGAGTACTGTAACTCAAAAATCAAGATGAGCTTAACATTTGAAGTGATACTGATAGTGATACTCAACTACCTCAATAACGTTTTATAACAAAGACTTTAAGTAAATCGATTTGAATACGATTTCTATGTAAGTTATAAAGCTCGAATTTGTTCACCATCAATGCTTTTAATGTTAAATTTCAAAAAAAAATAATAAAGTGAAATATGAAATGACGAGAACTTATGAGAATAATTGAAATGTTTGAAAAGAAGTAAGCACGTCATGAGAAGTAGAATACAAACATGACGCCATAGTAGTGGTCAAATTGTTCTACGTTTCAACTGTTCACTAACGAGTTATTCAATAGACATCCTAATGAATTCAACTCGACTAAAAAAAGAAAAAACATCATTCGTCTCAAGAATCTACGATGATTTGAACAGTTTTACATATTGCAGTATACGGTTACGTAATTGTACGAGTACAACAATGACGCCATAGCAGCGGTGAGTGAGAGGAGGTTTAGGGAGGGCATCGTCGCCGACCCCAACATACAATCAAGGCCACAAATGGGGCGGAGTCAGACGCCGAACCGGCCAGCCGGCCAACGAAACTGCGCGGAACTTTCACCGACTAAACGACGTTTCCTGCTATTCAGTAGTAATTATATATTAGTAATAAGTGAACACTGATAAACATCATTTTAGGCTTCCGTCCACATCACGTTACGTTCTTGTTCTTATCGTCATCAGATTCTCCTAAAATTGCCGAAAATTTTGGAATACAGCTTACTAGACGTGAGAGGAAAATATATGGAATGACTCATCACCTACCACATAATTTTCTTTTATCGTATCATTCTGTATTTAAATTAAAGCTAGATGTCATGTATGAATTGACGGCAGCAAATTCAAAGATCGTATATCGGTCGAACGGTTATTGATCGCGAAGTGAGAAAGTATAGTTCAAAGATGCAATTACATATTACATGAGTAAAAGCTTGAAAAGAAACAATACCCCTCTTATAGGTTAGGTAGATCAAATTTATTTCACCGTATATTTATTTTAGAAGCCGTATGGACAAACAGCTACCAAATAGCTTTTTTTGTCAAGTCATTCGTTCTTCAAGCACCGAACTCAGTGCAATGAAATTAACCGTTGTTGTTCTGTTGAACAATTAAAAAAAAGAAGAACTGGATTGAAGGTCAGCAATAAGTGTAGCGTTGAATTGTTAAAGTTTCGTAATTTTCAGAAGAAAATGGAAATTGAGTGATGATTTTTTTCTCATAGAAGTTCCAGTAGAATAAGCCTTACCGGAGCAATAATGCTAGCCAGTACTCAAATATTTTTTCAGCTTGTTTAATGGAAACCATCGGTTAGGTTTTCGAGGAAAACGATTTTTTAGGTGTTATTAATACACTTATTTATATGTTGTGTACTTTGTTTACGATACAATTCTACGATGGTTTATGAACGCCAGCTGTACCCATACTACTAAACATCCATTGAGGACAAAGTTCTCAGGATCCCTTGAGATTTGGCACGCATTCCTCCGATGATTTATTTCATATGATAACGTCTTTATGTTGACTTAGATTCGAGCATATTGATCGGAATCATCATGGTTTTTGATCATTAAAAGCATGCATTTTTATGTAAATAAGTGAAGAAAACAACACGTATTATTGATAATATGAGAAAGATGAGCTTTCCTTCCACCTATTTGTTTGTTTATAGCTCTATTTTATGCTTATTATAGTTCGACTATTGTTCTAAGCAATTAAAATTGAGAGAGGAAAAAATTGAGATTTCGATCATAAAATTGGTGTACAAATTCATAAAGAGATAATACGGTACTGGTAGATCTATTGATGATTATACGGTTCTCGGCATGTCGTAAATTCTATAGTATACTATCAAATCGGTATGATCATACTTTTTCTCTATGGGACCGCAATTTATTTTCTATATAAGCTAAGCTTTGATTGGAAAATATTATTAAGAGGATTTGGCAGAACTTATGGAGAATTCGATTGCTTTACTGAAAATGTATAGAATACACTTATTTTGAAGATCAGAGTACATATTGCTAATATTCAACCCATTTGACTCAATAGTACCTCTAATCCCATTTTGAAATACAATGTACTCCTTCTTGGATTAATATTCATATTAAAACTTCTTAGTTTGTTTTTAATGTTCTAGGAACATTCATTGATTTTTGCAAAACCGTTTAAACACCGCTACGTAATGGAATTTCCCACAAATGTCGATCAAACTCTTACAATTAGACGAAATGTTTCCATCATGGATGTTTTATAGTATTGACGTTGTTCAGGCTTCGAACTCTCCCTCTCAACATCATTAGATAGAACTCTTCCTGTCTTTGATTTTAATCATTTTCGGCGAGTTGAGCTTAAAATCAAAAGCATTCGTGGCATTTTTTCATGGCCTATCTTTAAAAGGTGGATTATTTTTGCACTATGATGAGGATTATATTGTCTTACAAACTTCGTTCTATGAAACGAACTTGTTTAATACTATCGATCAATAGGAAGTTATCGCAGATAATATCAATCAATAAACTCAATCATATCCATATACATGCATTGAATATTCGTAGATTTTTTGTATTTGTTATTGAGATTTGAGAAGTAATGAAAACGAACATTCGACTAGTCATCCGATTTCTTCTTGTATAAAAATGCTTCGTGAATACTGTATGTTGTTTTCTTTGATGAAATTTCTGATAGCATAGCTTTTTTTTCTTCTTATCAATTTTACATCACTATATTTCAGCAATATTCTTTCCTATAAACAACTGTTGATCTAAAATGATTCGTTATCAGATAAGAAGTGACAAATGTAATCGAAAAACAACATACTAGCTGCTATATGAAACGAAAACACAAACAATTTTCGAGTTGTACTTCATAGAGAGTACCAGAAATTCTTAAATGATATTGATTAAAATTGATAACGACCTCAATTAACCCATTATAGATCGTATTCAAATCTTCTTGGTAAGTTCACGTTTATGCACGCGGTAGATTTGACCTGACTGGCCTCACTTTATCAAAATAATCCGATAAACAAAAGTTACTGAATGTACGATTAATCAACGCTAAAAACCTCGTTACTTATTCGTCTTCCAGTTGTAGATCATCATTCTCAAGAAAAAAAATGTGTAACATGAAGAAGTTGTTTTAGACGAGACAGTTCTATCACTTAACGTTGATCTAGTCTCGTACACGTAACAAACAATTTGAATTGGAGGTAGAAGTAATGCATTGATTTCAATGCATGTTATAATATGCTTCATAACAACAGACTATAATAAAGCACGATTGTTTTGTAAATCTAAACATTGTAAATATACTAATTACAATATGTGAAGTAGCAATACAAAAACAGTTGAGAGCTAGTTAATTGGTGCAATTAATCAGAGGGGCTACCTCATTTCCCTTATGAATATTATAGTCGGAAGAACGAAACGAGTTTTGGATCGTTTCTTTCTTTACAATAAGGATCATTTCATACGTTTTCATCTACGATCGTGAATAAATTATTGTCTATTGTTCTCTTATATTCCGAGAATTTCAGCTTAACATTCAAAAATTGTTGTTAGAATATTAAAGCTATTACTAGCTATTTTACAGTTAATTGATTAGATTTCATCAGATCACAATACTGTGGAGTTATATTTAAGAAGATGAAATCTTATTGATTACGTAGATCACTAAAACATTCCAAACAATCGTTTTTTTGCTTTCGAGACCGGTTATTCTTCTTTCAATATTGGTCAAGGATGTGTCGAAGAATTGAAATATTTCAAGGATCGAATGATATGAATGACAACAATTCAATATGAACACATTAAATGTGCTATGACGTGTTAAAAACGCATTCATACATTTGTATAGAAAAGAAATTCCCTAGGACCTCAAGGGAAAAAGAAGGCCTTCAAAATAATGATCTATACTGATCACTTACTTTTATCTTACAAGTTCGCTCCCTCACCCTAAGTACTCTTGTAGATGTTACACCACGTGAAAAAAACAACTAGTGAAGTATTGTAGTAATTCTGTGTTGTCATAACACTGTCGGCAATTTCATCCCAAATATCCAACATTGTTAATCATAAAAATATTAAAAAAGAATCTAAATGAGTTAGTCACAAGAGATCGTTGTCTGTTTTGTTTGGCAAGACGTAGAGAATGATGAAGACGTTTATGAATCATAGCTTAAGCTAAAAGCTATAAAAAACATCTAAAAACATGCCAATAAAGCTACATTAAAACTTCGTCATCGATGAGCATTTCGAATGATACGGTAGTCAGCTGACGTCACAGTAATGGAAATATATGCTCAATATCATCAAGAAATATGATCTACGACCTCGTCAAGTTTTTAGATAATCTGGATTTTGTATATTTCTAGTGTTCTGGAATGTTTTATTCATTATAAAGGGGAACTATCGAAAAACAGCTGTTCGTTAGATTTATTTTACAAGTCAACTATGGAACTAAAAGCATCCCTTGAAGGAAAAAAGTGAATAGAAAAAGATTACAATCAATGAAAATATGACGTGTTGTCGTTGTTTTGAGTGAAATTAGTCCTCAGTAAGTTGATCGACACGAATTGGTGGTGTTCATTCGATGACGCGGCGCGCACCTCATTACTAGGTCAAGCGATCGTTTTTTAGTGTGACGTTGTCCTGATTTTCATGGCAGGTGAATGGAGGATTTCCATTTCCTCACTGTCAGTTAATAATTAGTTAATTGTATAGAACGATTATCGCTTTTAGTGTGTTCCATAATCGAAGTCAAACTTTTGCTATTGAAATCTGAACACATGATCATTTAAGTCTGTAAGAAGTTAATAACGAAAGTAACCAGTAAGGTTTTTTTTTCAAAGATGAGGCTATTTGTTTTTTTCTTGATCTCTCTCTTGGTCGAATTATTGTGTGTGATTGGTGTAATCATGCTAAAAGAATTATCGATTACCTAACGATCTACTGTAATCGTCTGACTTGACAATCAACTAGGAATGCTTTAGGGTTTATAATTATGGCATTTTCGTGCGTAATAATGAATCATTGTCATTTTACGAATCGGACAGCAACATCTGATGATGAGGAGTTACGCAGTTGAGGAGATTTTTAAAAAATATTCAATTCGATATTTTATCAATAAACACGCATAAATCTGTGGAAAAAGATTGAAATTGATTCATAATTTGAGGAAGTGAGTTTAACAATGTGCTTGATTTTTTAATAATTTATGAAAACAAGGCGTTATGAAGGGAAACTTACATAATAAGTTGATCTAATGACTCGATTCTTGTCATTATTGGAAACTTACGTAATAAGTTGATCTAATGACTCAATTCTTGTCATTATTGGACAAACTAAAAATTACTATAGTTTTTTTCTGTAGTTAGAACTCGATCCAATTCCACTTGTACTGCTTCACCTGAGCACATTTTTACAGGTAATCAAGTACTTCGAGAAATGATCATCATTCGTTCGTCACTTTCAACATCATCAATTATTTCACTGTTCAATCAGTCCTGAAAGAAGAAATTCGGTCAAGGTTATAAGGCTCAGAGCTCAAGGTTATTTTAAAAGATACACGAATATTCGAAACGGAGGGGAATTCCATCAAAGTGTGACACGGTGCTTTGTTTTATTAGATCTCTTTACTTTTATGATGATCTCTCCTCAAGTAGATCAAAAGATCTTAGGTTAGATTTTCAATACGTGCGATTTGTCAAGCAGTTTTGTTGTTTTTCTTCTACAATCATTGTCCTCATAGTATAAGAGTGAGGAGATACGTCATGTGTTCGATTACTGTACGACTCGTAGAAATGATAAAAACTCCATTTAGTCTATATAATGACTCCTGGTGATCAACCGCTATTAGGTACCATTCAATATTCTAATATATAACTCATCTAATTTGACTATTTGACTCAGCTAGAAATCCGAAAAAGCTTGATATGCCTTGCAGCGGAGAATCATGCTTCGGAACACATACAGACTGCTAAAGTTTATTGATAAAACATAGCCGTATCATTTCAAGATTTCTTCATATGCCTTTCATTCTGGAAGATATCGGAACGTTCAGTGAGTAATACGTAGAAATGGGGCTCGTTCAAAGTGACGAATATATTTTTTTCATGTGATCTACGTTCAATAGTTTATCAAACGCCTGGAGAGGTGGATATCACTCAATCCTTTGCTTTCAATTGGCCTGATATTTATCATATACGAGGATTTCTCTAGTAATACTCAAGTGCAATAAATATAATAATAATTGTTGCTTTTTTTTTTGAACTTCTCAATAACTAATGCATAGTTGATACAGCTATATTTGAAGCATTTTAACGCACTTTCATTGGGACTGTCCTCTTCTTACCTCATTTTTTCGTAATAATCGTTAAGTGTTTTTAGGTTATCGGTAGAAAGATATCCGGCTCGGCACTAGTTGAAATATAAACGCTAGTGATCATAACGATTTTTCCATTACAAACTACACGTAATGGTAGATAACCTATATTTCAAGCTTACCTCAATAAGTCAATAGTACCTCAAAGAGAATTTGCTATAGAGATATGATGTAATAAAAGCATGAAAAAAAGAAAACACCTAATCATCAATTTCAGTGAGGATCTGCTCTCATCGCGTCATCGACTTTAAAGCAGCTTAATGAAAGGAGAGTAATAATTTAAAATAAGTCGACACTGATTGGTCTACTGAATAAATTTTCTACATTTCAATTCGTTTTTAATGGTTGAGGTTGAAAAAAATTGAAAAATTATAGGCATACTGTAACGATCTTTGAACATTTCATGTATCATACAAAAAAAAATCCGTTTTCCACTTCGTTCCGTCGTCGACGCCATTTTTTTTATTTTGAGACTTTTAACACTTTTAATTATTTTCCAAGCTTATGAAATGACGCGAAAACAGTCTTTATTGTAATCTGAGAAAAAAGTGCATAGTAAAAATATTTGTTTGAATAGTGAGGAAACATTGTAGAAAAAACATTATGAGTTATCGCTAATGATAATGAGTCAAGTCTCGCCTGAGGTTACAAGTTTCGCAATTGACTCGAGATCATTAGGGATACTATTATAAAAGAATCATAGTTGATAGAAAATCAATAAAAATGTTTATATGAGAGAACGATGAGCTTTCATTATGTCTTACAATGTTCGTCCACAATATTCAATTGAATAAGTCGATGAGGTAAAATTGTAAGGTTTTCACCAATTACAAAATGAAGAAAAAAAAACCGTATAAATGTGTACTACTAAAGAATTTTAACAAAATAAAAGCATAAACAGGATTTGTTAGGACAAATAGGTTTGGGATTTTATTAAGTTCCTAATGAATTTGATTTTCTAAACATTAAATTATAATTAGGGCTTAAAAATTATCAATAGAAATCTAAAATCATTAAAATTTATGATAGTTGGCAGTAAAAGAAATCAATAAACACCGCTACAAAAAATTAAAAGGCGACGTTGCTTTGATCACGGTAGAAACCTCAACCTCTTCGTTTAAAAAAAAACAATGACTCATTTGCTTATCATATAGGAGACAAGAACTCCTTTCGATTTTCACTGGAATGAGTGACATTTTGTTTTTCGGCTGTTTATAACAGTGATCATTGAAGAGGTTAGATTTGACTAACTATGAACGATTCCGAACTATACTGTAACTCATTTTACTCATTATTTAATATAATTGCGATTTCCTCAATCGTGCAAACAATCGAGAGGAAAAAAACTGGCAATTGTTTAAATTCAGAGTTTTCTTTTTCACAATTCTGATTTATATTGTGAAAATTTTAGCATGAAAAACGCAAACAACTTTGTCAGAATTCATTCTATTTCTTCTATTTTTTCTTATGTTTTCTATTAGTATACATCTTTATAATAAAATAGTCAATCTGTTTTCGTAAATAAAATCAATTGGTCATCAAATTTCTATATTTATCGATTTCGATCAATAGAAAAATTGATAGAATCGATCGCTGTAAGACTCTTTAAAAAATTACAAGCAGTCAATGATGTTGTACGTTTCTTTAAAAAAAAAAGAAACAACTTCGTCTCTATCGATGAGGTGGTCGTTGCAGAACTTCAGGAGAATGATTGAGTTCCTGTTTTTCTTTCTGCGTTCCGATCAAGGCCATTCATACTTGGCTTCGTTTATTTGTACCTATATAAATCGTTGACCGGGCGCAGTAGTGGAGCTGATATCGTGACCCACAGGTCAAAATCAGTTGGAGATCACCACTCAGACCTGCCAACTCTGCCATACCTCTGAGGCCGGTAAACTGGTACCAGAGAAACCTGAGAAGAATAGATGAACAGCATTGACTTGCTAAAGAGCTGTCAACTTAAGCTACTTTATTGACGAGGCTCGCACTCAATAACCTCCGTAATACTACGTTGAACACGAATGTGTAGGCGTATCACGTGGATTGATCAGCGCCAAAGCTTATCTTATCTTGTATAAATCGTTCAGATAGGTTTAGCACAAAGCTGACATGATACCTCTAGTAGTATGAGGTTTATTTCTTACACAAAACCACTTTTAATGCTATTTCAGCTATGTAAATTATCGGTATGCAAAAGTATTACCAGTTGTTGACTGATTTTAAGCTCTACTCTGAGGAAAACAAAAAAGCTTCGATTCCAGTTAGTTTAAACAAAGAAACGCTATTTTATAGCCGGCCAATGAGATACCACATGTGGCCAACTCAACAAAAACACAATGAGGTAGGTGGTCGGAGGAATAATGTATCTTTTACCGTATTGTCCGGATAGAAATCTTGTCATAGGCTGGATCACTACTGTTTACGGCTGATGCGACTTGATTTAATTGCGAAAGTAAATCACCTTATCACTCTGAGCATTTTATATCACTCAAATATTTGCATAAGAAGGGTATCGTAAACAACAACATAATATGTTTTTTATTTACAGTACTACTATTTCAACAATCATTGAATAATTTGAAGTTTTTAGTGCTGTAGAACAATTACAGCTTACTGTGAATGACTAACATATTGGATAAGATCGTTATGTGCTGTAATAATGTGATTCAAAAAAAAAATCAATAAAAAGAACGAAAATGATCGTAAATAAGACGAAACAACCGATAAATCTATTAAAATCCTATTCAAAGTAACACATAACGAATAAAAGATATCCGATCGATGTTAGAAAGCTGAGCTGAAACGAGTATAGATTATATTCTATAAAACAAAAATACCTTACAACAAATCTAAGAGCTTATCACGCTCTATATGATCTGCTCCTGTACTCCAATAAGTTTTCTCCTCAGTTCAGTTGCAATCAAACTGTTCTTGGAGAAAAATTATGCACTATGCAAATTATGCATTATGCAATCGAGACATCCCAAAACGTCAAGGAACGTTCGGTATGTGAAAGAGCTACTATTAAGCAAATTTACAATACTACAAGAAAAAATGCAGGTTCCGATTATTATTAAAGTAGTGGTAAGTGGCGCAACAGTGATACATATATCATCGCTAGTTCGATCTCCTACAGTAAACCGTCATTCTATATCTCATAGATCACTAATTTATCATAATTCTTGGTCTTATTTTATAAATATCGTATTGTATTATTATTTTGCAATGATATATCATAAGTGTTGAAACACTAACGTCGGGATGATTCGACGAGGAAAATAAGAGGAGCATGAAATATCTGCTTTTAGCAACTACGTTGAACGGTGATCTAGAATCAGTATAAAACAAAAGAGGTGCTGAAGTAAACCACAAAAGCTTAACGCTAACTTAAATTTTAGCAATTGATCGAGAAATTTGCTTCAGTAGCAACACAAGGCTGCTAATTATTGATTGAAGTCTAACTCTTTGGTGGTTACAAGAGATTGTTACTAAAGTATAATTGCTAATTTTTCGATAATAATTGCAAAACTGATAGCATATCATACGATAACCTCATCTCCGATACTCTCTTGTATTCCCTCGATTCGTTATGAGTAACATGCAATGAAACATTCTCAAATAGTTATAGATACTGTCCTGAAAGCGTGTTAGTGTTAGTTATTATGCTACCGATCAATACGTGTCTTGACCTACTGTCCATTCTTGTGATCATCATCGTTGCATCGTACTTTTATCTGATTCTGACATATTTGTCGACATTTTTGAGATTTCACCGTGTTCAAGATGATTATTGATTGATGTGCCGTGTTCAACATGATTATTGATTGATGTGATTGTATAATATTGAGATTGTTTCGTGAATGTCTCGTCACATATTAACGTATAGAGGAATTTGTTAATTCTATATCAATATGATCTGTCCGAGAATTCATGAAGAACTTCATTCATTAGTTATTTGTTAATGTCATGTTTGATGTGTACTTAAGTTATTATTGATGCATGATTATCTTTATCGTTCTATGCATATTTAATAATGAATGATTGTCAGTATACGGTAGAATCATTAACAAAACCACATTGCGTTCTGAATATGTCGAATAATGTTGAGGACCGATTTGACAAGTGAGCTTGAAACGATGAGAGACGCAGCTGTTCAACATCATCTATGCACAGTATATTTGGTCAAGTAATGCATAGAAACGCTCATGCTTCCATAGACATTCATTATTACCACATACTGCTCTCATGGAGGTTGCTATAGACTTACGTCCTATTCTCGGTCAATCACCTGTCAGACTTGATCCAATGAGGATAAAACAATTACAGTAAGTAGTACAGTTATACATATTATCACATATGACCGTATCTTTTATCCAAGAAAAAGCTTAAGATCTTGTTATTTAATGAATAAGTACTGCTTGAAAACCTTTCAACGCTAACGCTAATTGCACGTTATTTACTTACCGAACTACTTACCTCAATATCCTTAAAACATAAGTGAATATATTGAATGTAGCAAAATATTTTTCGTATGCAAAACTGTAGAAATTCTCCTAATATTACAAATATTTCTATTACCTTCATTTTTCACTACCTTCTATTGCCATCTAGTTTTTCTAAGTTTAAAATTCACGGATTCAGCAATTCGTCGGTGAATTCAACAAGAAACATTCTTAAATACTTCACTATTCACTCATCGAAAGCCGCTTAGCCTTAGCCCTTAACGTGTTGTACTCATTCACTCAACATTTTTTCTATTAGTTTTCCATCACGTTGTTCAATTAGTCAAACAATGGTCAATGAAGAACTTAAACGAATTGCTTCCAGACCTAGATATAACCAAGTGGTTTTCTTTATGCCTTATTTGTCAGCTTAGCAGATTTCTACTCGACATGATATGTCCTTCCATGAGACCTCAAAGCATTTGCTTCCAGCCTTCTTATCATCTGAGTTGAGGTGATGATGGCCGGTTAACAATGCATATCGCATTATAGAGAAGATAGTACTTACAAGGTAAAGAAAAAACAACGCTTCGAGTTTTCCAACTGTTAGAAAACTCTGTGAATAAGAAAACTATGACTTTAAAATAATGGTATTATAGCTATAACTTTTATTTTCTGTGTTCTATTATACAAGAGAACTTTTCCTCTTAATGGATTTTTCAAAAGTGCATGTAAAATCCTTACTGGATATTTTGAGAACACCAGGAATTGGCAACATTCCAATCGCATCAAATTTCCCTCATTTTAAGTGACTTTTTCACATCTATTTGTGGTGTTTCATTCATGTCTGTCATTCAACCACCACTGTCAAATTACGTTGCTCCAATATCGTTTCCACTTCACTGACATTACATGCAAAAATTACGATCACATTCATAAAGCGAACACTAAACAGGAATCTTCCATCATTGTAAATGCCCTCCACGTCTAAATAGAGGAAATCCATTATGCTATGAGTTACCGTAAAGGTGAACATAATTTCGGAAAGTGTCGATAGTTTGGTGATTCCTCCACTCAATAGGGATGCTGAGACTCATTATAATTGCATTAGTTCCAAGACAGTTAAGTTTCTGTGCATAACGCCTTCGAATCCTCATAGTTTTACTGAGGATTCTTTTTTATCTTTCTAGTTAAGTGGTTTTGTTGGAGAAAGTGCAAGCAGTATTCCTGATAGGCTTCAATGGCATCAATAGTGCTTTTGCATAGACCGAAGAGGGACAACATCACATATAATCTTTCAGAATATGATGTCGTCGGCTTCAGACAACCAGAAGTGGCAACTCCCATCATAGCACTTAGCTAGAAAGATTCCCATATATATATATATATATATATAT
>KN716300.1:4257-19647 GCA_000816705.1 Dictyocaulus viviparus | reverse complement strand
TATATATATATATATATATATATATATGTATGATAACATCAAACCCAATTTGTTATCTCAATGTGACTTTTGTTTTATATAAGCTGAACAGATGTTTGTCGACTTCGTGTTGATTTTCCTCAGTTCTGGACTCTTGGCACTCTCTGTGATATGTACAAAGTCACAGAGTTAAATTGTTATAAGTTGTTGTTGGTGTTATATTAAGTAGAAGGCTTTCATTTTCACAATACTACGAGTTTCAGAAGCAAAAGAAAGAGCGTTACAAACCTTCATCTCATCGAAGTGTTTGACAAAGGCCAAGAAATCGGTTCAAATGAACGATCTTTTTTCCAGATTTTGCGTTAAATCAAAACATACTCATTCACGTAGATCAGTGGTAAAGTACACATCTGTCTCGCGTGCGACCTGGATCGATGCCACGTTGATGCACATTCACGTAAATAGTTGTGCTTTGACCGATAACGATCGTTTCGAGTCGGTTGTGTTCATGCAACTCCTTTAGCAGACGTTAGCGAATTCGTTGTAGATTGAATGGTAGACTTTGTTGCTGGTGTGTACAAGTACCTCAAAAATAAGTAATTGAATATTCATAAAAAATACAACAACAATGTTACTACGAAAGTGTGTGAAATGGTTGCAATGAAGCCTTCAAAGATCTCAATGATGTAGTGGATAATGTATTATACTGGAAATCCACGAGATTCAAAGTTCGAGTCTCATATAAGGATATGTGTTTTGTGAATGATTTAACATCATGCAGATATTATATATTAGTTGTAGAATATGGTATTAATAAGTCAGGAGAAGTATACGTATAATCAATTATGTAAAGCGTCCTTTCTACACGATGAAGCAGTCCTAAAGATAGAAAGAAGCGGAAACAGTACTTGTTTTTCCAATATGACTGATTTTTTTCAACCGTATTCATAATGATCTGCATTTGTTTGTTTTCAGATCACCAGAAATCTATCAAGCGATTGACGATCTTGCAAAACTTTCTGCTGAATGTGTACAATTGCGAACACCAACAACTTCTTGTGAGAAGTTAATGTTATCCGATCATACGCTATACCTTAGCTGGGATTATAATACGTATGTTATTATGAAGGAAAATCTGTCTTTTTCTCTCCTCCATTATAAGAGATCAAAAAAAGTTTCAAGATCAAATATTAGTTTTGCTGGTAGTGGTTTGATCTCTAAAATTTCAAGCATTCATAGTTGTCTCTCTATGAATTCTTTTTCTTCCTTCTCAAAATCATTTATTGCTAAAATTCATGTTGATTGGTTTCGCCTTTGCCAGATTGTGATAAGAATGCACTATAACAAACGATACTCATAACAACGAGGTAATATTTCGCTCAAAACTCTAAGTTTTTGATGAGAAGCATTTCCTAGTTTGTTACTTGTTTTTTTGATTAATCCATTTGAGAGACGCCGTCAATCGATTTGAGGGACGCCGCGCATTGATGATGTGAAGTAATCAAAGCATATCATGTTAATCAATGCTTATCTTCTAAATTAATATGGTATCACTCTCAGCACATCCCACTACAGCGCCATGCGCCCTATCCCAGTTATCATTGTTCTTCTGCGAAAGATTTACAACCATCTATCCTACAAGAATAGAAGACGATAAGCTTTATAACTCGAATAATACGGACTGTACACTTGAAAAATGCTTCTATTTATCCGAGGTTACTATGAATCCGCAAAGGAGATCAAATACATATTTGTTCTGCCAACTGTCCTCCTGTAACTATACGACATCAATTCAGTGATCTTCATATATTCAAACAAAATTTCCTACGACTTGACGAATAACGGTGCTAAATGTTTATGAATAGTGTGAAATCCTACCAACCAATACTACTGGCATAAATCTATGTTAAAAATATGAGGGAAAACACTCTATGATGTGAATACAATGAGAGTGAAAACGTGTCCTCCATAGAATATGTCAGTATTCCACATCTCCTGCGTAGTTCCTGTTTTCTTCTCATCTTATCAAATGATGAAATACCTAAAGCGACAATTCTTCTCATCTCATTCTTATTTAGAACTCATTTAAGTAGTTATTTTGTAGTGAAATCAATACGATTCAAACGTACACACTGCACTCTATCGATACATTTTCAAAGCAGTTATAAAACGATTGTAAAAAATTCTACTTAAGGGAAAAAAATATCAGTCGACTGAATGGTTTTGCAAAAGTTGGAAAGAAACAACTGTTTTTGTATGACTCGGACATGCAGACTTATGAGGGAGAGGTAATCTGCTATTTATAAAATTCCAGTTATTTTATTATCTTTTGTATACGATGATTAGTTTAAAAGTACAGTAGAGCTTTTGAAAACTATTCTAATACATTGCATTGTTATCATGGTATTCCTTATAAATTTTGAAGTTTTTAAGTAAATAGAAAATAATAATAGTATAAATATTTTTCAATCTTAGTCACACTAATCATTTATTGAAATAATCAATATCAATCAATCAATAATACATCTAAATAACTGGAAGCACATAGCTATCAAAAAATTTTAAGCATATGTGCAAATATACACAATATATGAAAAGCCACTCACAAAGTTCGGACCCTCAGGCGAATTTGAATCCGGGTCTCACAGATTCCCGATGCGGAGCGTGTGTGAGATGTCGCTTTAAGTTCCGTTCAAGGCTTTTACAGTTATTATAAGTAATACAAGTATTGAAATGAAAATACTGAACCGAATACGGTCTCATTCTTTCAAAAATCCAACCAAATAAATAGCAAACTCATGCTCAGTTTGAGTTCCATATTGAATTTTATTGATACTAACTCTATGAACTTTCACAGTCTTAGTGATAGCATGGATTTTAGGTTCTATGTCTGCTTGACTTTTATGTGCATTATGACATCCAAGGAAAAGAAGGTGGCAAATCGTTGATCGACTGTGTGCTACAAAATGAACACATCGAACCATATCAAGTACTAAATCGATTTCCTTCTACTCGGATACTGTAACCGTAATCTGATGTGGTAAGCCTGAATGGGATACGGTGAGAGTGCTGTAGTCTGTTTCCATTGGGATAAAAGCATTTGCACTCAATAAAAATGGAGAAAAACTAACCAGCTCCTTGACTTTCCTACTCTTAATTGGGTGAGATGATATAAGTAACATTTTTTGTAAGGTTACCATTAATGTCTTTAATTACTCACTTTTTTTTTGAAATTTCTCAGCTTGCACTCGACAATCCATCCGTGTCACTTCTCGGCTTTTTGTCGCAACAGTACGGTCTTACAAAACCGGTATGGCAAAATACGAATTTCGTCGTATTTGAAGATTTCTTCAAGTCGATCGGTATCAATGGAACCGGTAATTGCCTTCCCAATTACCTTGTTTCCTCATTCATATAATACTACTAAGTCTCATAAAAACTGAATAAGTAGCAAATAATAACTTTGAATATTAAATATTTTATGATTTTAAATAGAGTAAGATGAGCTTTGACGCTGTCGTTGATATCTTGAAGATGAATGTAATTCTGCTTTTGATGATTCTGATGTGATCCTAAAGTGACTTAAGGTAAGCAATCTATGTCCTGTCAGTACTAACTATCTTCCTAAACATCTCTACTATCAATTCACCTATCACAGAGGGATGGCAGGCTTGCCATGCATAGACGTGTTCACCCTTATTCGCTCTTGCGTATCACTGTGACACCTCGAGCACTGAACTGCGCTCTCCCTCATGATTAAGAATTAAAATGATTAAGTTTAAATTTAGACG
The DNA here is from genome assembly GCA_000816705.1 of Dictyocaulus viviparus. Classification (NCBI taxonomy): domain Eukaryota; kingdom Metazoa; phylum Nematoda; class Chromadorea; order Rhabditida; family Metastrongylidae; genus Dictyocaulus; species Dictyocaulus viviparus. Next base: position 15,877 of record KN716300.1, on the reverse strand, counting down.
TTGATATGCTTTATATGGTGGTCGGTCACTTCTATAAGTCTAAATGTGCTTAAATATTAAGTAATTTATGTAAATATACCATTAATCTAATTATTGTGAATACAAACATCGATTCAGCTCAAAACTCCTAGATAGTCGCGACCTCTTCTTATATTATACGTTAGTGTATTACTTTCATATAATTTTTTGCCTCAATCAAAACTGTGTAACTCATCACGTTCATACTTACTTTGTTGTTCAGTAAAGAACGAAACAGAGCAATTTAATAAGCATGAGATATAAGTTTTGAGGATTGAAATCATGAAAAGAGGAAGTTTTGTCCTAATACGTTTTTATATCTAAAATGAAGGAATCAGACTATATATATATATATATATATATATATATATATATATATTACACCAAGACAAAGTTTTCTTGAGAATACTGTCGTATTAAGTTGAGAGACCGCCAGAAGGCTGGGGTCGACCTCAAACACCACGTCGAATCGGCGACGGAACTACGGAGACTCGTTGGCTTCAACATGCTATCAGTGGACATGCATCTAAGGTACTGAACAATTCACTTCAAGATTCATGCATTTTACAAGATCTTGACTGGGACTTTGTTTAGCAAAACAGCATGTTTCTGTGTTCTATTGTCTTTTCAATAAAACACTGTTTACCAACCTCGAGTATTGCTAAACAAAGTTACAGTCAAGATATTCAATTTACAAATGCCGAGGTTAAAGGATAGCCGATCCTGGAAATTTTACAAGATGTTTAACGTTGTTATAATCAGGGTAATGAGCCATTCTATAAAAATATGAATTAGAAGTTATTATAATTGCTAATTTATCATTAGTGATATGGTGATGCAATCCTGATACTATAAGCATATCAATTATATTCTAACTATTGATTGCCAGCGCATGAAGGCAATTTGTTCTAATGGTGTTAACTATCACTTGTAAATTTCCTATTTTTAATTCAATTTCTTTTTTCGAAACCATTGTGAACAAGCTTCCTTTAAGAAGCAATTAATTTAGAGTCATGCGATGAACGCTACCGCCGAACTTGACCATTCCGCTGAAGGTTCTCAAGCAAATCGATCTCACCAGGCAAAAACACGTAAAGCCCATAATCTGTCGAGTACACCACTGTGGTAGATTATTCATACTCGATTTTTTCCCTCATTTCAGCTTCTTACATTTTCAGCTTTTTTTTTTCTCGTTTACAAAATGGATTCTCCTACAACTGCAACACAGTGTTTTTCTTTGAACAAGAGGCAATTTCTAGACATACATTTTGTATTACTGTTGAATGTTTTATTTTCTTTTTGTATTGATTATATTGCTTGAAGTGCTTCCGTTTTTTTTTCGTATAAAACAATGCTTCTTCCGGTTCTGAATCAGTTTGCTTTCAATTGAATTACTGCCAAATTTTTCAGTAAGTTCACGGAATTTGCCCTATTCCATGGTGTTTCGTATGTTTTTCTAATGACCCTACTAAAGATTGATATTTTTTTTGGGAAAAAATTGAAGACGATCGGTGTGCTTCTGCTACAAAAGTCTCCATTCAATTCTATTTAACTTTCTACTTTCTCTTTTCGTCGCCTACGAGTTTGTGAATTAAAAGTCCGTCAAGAAATTTTCTCCTTGGAGTATTCATAATTTCCCTAGATTCGCAATAACGACAGATACTTCTCAATTTACGGAGTAACCGTATTATAAACGAAAGCGGTCGTAAAAAATAACAACTGCGATATTTCTGAATTCTTCGTTAACTTCGATAATACTGGTATAAATAATTTTGAAAATATTTAAGATGTTTGACGTAACTGGTTTTCACATGTCTAATTGTTTCTATTTTCCTCCATTAACTCTTATTTTATGATTATCATAGAAACTCTTAACTTAAGTGCTATAGCGGTTTTGATGCATATTTATAAAAAGCAGAAAAAGAAGCTATAGACTAATTGTTAATCTGTGCACGACTACATTGTGATATTTTAACACTACCTCATGCAAGACTTCTCAGATAAGAATGAGAGAAAAAATTCAGTGGGATAGGTCACCTAGTATGGTAGACATTATCACTTGAGCATACTTTTTTCCTTTTAGTTCATTTCAATAGTTTTGTCTAAAAACTTCAATTTCTTGAAGAATGTCTCCTTCTAATCATTTGATCTAATGCACACAGTAGCTGATTTCGCATAAAATGCAATAGAAACGTTGATAAAAAGTAAGAGTATCACAATTTGCATGAAACATCTACTACTAACCAGTTACCGACCACCACGCATAAGGTCAATATCACGACAAAGATGAAGCAGTTATCTCTCAATCAAACGCATACATGGAATTCTTCGTTTTACTAGTTCCTGTCAAATTATCTTTGTTTACAGTAGAGTACAAATTTTTTTGCTTCCGATGATTTTCATTAATTTCACTTTTCATATAACTATTGACAAACATTGAATTGAATTACAATTTAGCAAAGTGTAAAGTCCAATCCATTTCACCTAATACCTGAAATATTTTTTACACTTAGAAGCGCCAACTTATCGTATCGCTTCTCCAGATCTAAACAAAAGAAGAACAATGTTGTCTGCAACGTTAATCAGATGAAAATGCTGCTGAGATCCGCATGATGTTTTTATAAAGATAAAGCATTTCATTATTCAGCTACAGGCACAGTTATTCCCGTTACTCACCGAGTATCAATTTAACAAGTGAACCGTAGCCCTGAAATTAATGCCTCAAAGATGGAGGACGTTTTAATAACATAAGACGAAATTATTGGCAATACAAACATGCAGTCTTTTGGATGATTGCAAGAGCTATCTACATTCATGAATTTAATCTATAAAGTATCGTCATTTCAAATCCAACTGTCAACGAGAGAAAAATGCGCCAATTGTTCTTTTCAAACATGCTATGGTATGAAAACCATACAAATCCATAACATGAACAATCCCATGATGACAAATAGCCTACCCTCCAGATTTGTTTGCTTATTAAGAAAGCTATTACCGTAGAGAACGGGTCGTAGACAGATATGCAAAAAATCAGTTGTTCGGGGCCATAGAAGCTATAGATTACGTATGACATGAAGATGTTGTATAGTTCCATTAGACTGCCTTCTTACTTTTAGCGAACGAAATACAAATGTACAACGATTCGATTTTATTAGATATTTGCATGAAGACGAAGAAATAAATAAATATCACATCAACTGATAATGTTGTAGACGACACATGAGAACTACACAAGGATACCCAAACGACGAGTGAGAAAACACACAAAAAATAACGCAGAAAATGTACATGGCCATAAAATACGTCGTCAATAAATACCCTCACGTGCCCCAACAGCAAGGCATTATCCAGTCGACAATCACAATAGAGTCCGGTCGGTAAATTTAACAAATAGTCATGAATGACGGTGTTAAACAATAACTAAGGAACGAATTGTAACAACGAAAACGCCGCACTCACTGTATCCAAACGTACGGTTCGGATTTACATCATAAGGGAAAAAAAAGGCAGAATACGTTACTGATTATATTTATATTATAATAATAACGTACATTTACTTAAAAAGCAATAAAAATTCACGGGTTTAGGATTTCGAAAGTTGATTTGACAGCCAGTCCAAGCCTTCATATAATCCATGTCCTTGGGTAGCACACGTAGCCTGGATGTACCACTGAAATCAGGACTAGAGACAAAACTGCATTAATGAATTATAAAGTGAATATATACAATAAATCCATTGTAAAATTGCTCAGAAATTATTCAAAGGTAAGAGTACGGCACGAACTAGCAGCGTCACCCCCATACAATGCGATTCACAATTATTGCACGTAGCCACTACTTTATTATTACTAGAACAATTCCCTTAAACCCTAACTGCTTATGTTTCCGAAAGTCATTTGTTTCTTTCAAAAGAGCTAATAAAGGTAATTACATTTTACCAAAAGAAAAACACTCATTATTTCCGATAACAATTCCGTTATGAAATTCACATTAAATAAATAGAACCAAAAAAAGGACAATGGTTGGAGTAAATCCGTCGATACTAATATATTTTACAAACAATTATTGTTTGGTGATGTCCCATTCCGAAGAATTATGAATTAAAACATGCGAGAAAAAAAAATCACTTAGAAATCACTGCAGCAGAGTGAGGTGGGTTACACTTTTTGTAATACGCCTTACCCAAATCCAATATGATGAGTACTACTCATTGCTAAAATTTGCTGCACAAGATGAAAAAACACGGTTTGCTTTATTAAGCTTTATTAAATTGTACTGTATTTAATACTACCACACAAGTTGTGCTCCGACAACCGTTCTTCTTGTGCGTCATACTAACAGCGCTCTGCGCTATTTACTTTGACAAAGCCAAACATTATGCTAGTGGTATGAATCATAAATTTTAGAAACACTATTTTGCAATGTTTTTTTTTCGTGCACGGATTGGGAGGAAAATGCAATTACATAGCGGAAAGGTAAAATTGAAGAAACCAAGATACAATACGTATAACAAAGATGAATACCTGTCGCGAGCGCAAATTGTGAAGACCCAATTTGTCTGTTAACTCAGCTGCACTCATAGCGTTTGGTAGATCCTTTAAGAATGGTTTAAAGTAATAATTGCAATTTTCTGACTTAAAATCATGGACAGAATCAAGATGGCAGACCTGTTTATTTGCAAATACCAGAAGTGTTGCGTCTCTAAGTTCATCTTCACTGACCATTTTATGTAGTTCCTCACGAGATTCATCAATACGTTCACGATCATTTGAGTCTACCTTCAAAAGAAAAAGTTATTTGATAAAATAAAAAAGTGGAAATATAACAGTAATTCACAGATCGGCAAGAAAAAACATATTATCCTTGAGGTTCGCGTAGATATAGAAATTCGAACTTACGACAAAAATAAGCCCTTGGGTGTTCTGAAAATAATGCCTCCATAATGGACGAATTTTGTCCTGACCTCCAACATCCCACACGGTGAAAGAGATGTTTTTGTATTCTACAGTTTCCACGTTGAATCCTAAACAGTTCACTAATATATAGCAATCAGCATGTATCCAACTTTGTAACCTTAAAAAAAGCGTTAAACATTCAAAGCCAAGTGGAAACAAACACTGACCAATTGTTGGAATAGTTGTTACAATTTCTCCCAATTTAAGTTTGTACAAAATAGTTGTTTTGCCAGCCGCATCGAGCCCCACCATAAGAATTCGAACCTGAATATTAATGAAGTAATTGTATCTTATACCTACTGCATATCACATATGTATATGCATACATATATACTACTAATTATCGAAACCACCAGTTTCATATACTTGTAATTTAACACGCATATGTAATAAAATCTTAGTGATTCGCAGCAGCCCGAAAAAACCAATAAGATCATAACGCTAGACACCCTATCCATAAAGCTAGAATTACTACGTCCGAGATGTAGATGGACATTACATGTTGGATGCCCATATGACAGAACAGACGGCTTCATCACTTACAGCGTTTCGTGTAAGTTGATAAAAAACCGTACGATGTTAACATTCATGGACAATAAATGGTATCTAACATGAAAAAATATCATCAACGTCATCAACAAATACTTAAACTAAAATCCAGTAACTAGCATCTAAACATCATAAAAGTAAAGGGATATATGTAAATAAATCACCTGTTTTTTTCCAAAGAGGCGATTGAAAAGCGAAGAAATGGTCAACCCCATAGTGATTTTTGGTCACCTAAATATGTTAAAAAATTAGCAGAAGTATGACATTATGTAGCTAGAATCATAGCGAAAAACATTTGGCGAGACAAAGTAACGTAATTTTACCACAATGTAAAGATATATACAGAAATTTTACGCGATGAAACAACCATGATGAGCAAAAAAGCAATACTCCAAGAATGATGAAGCAAAGAATGTCGAGATAGTATATTCAACACGTGTATAGTCGCTCGTGTCAGGACCCAATAATATTGTTGAATGTTGGTCCTTCATAAATGCACTTTCGACAGGACGTTTGCCTGACTCAGTGACACATCCGCATGACAAAGAAAGCGTGACTCATCGTTAAATGGTGATGTTCAGACTGAGTATTAATTTTCCAATTATAAGGTTATATATGATATTATTTGTGATTGAAGACAAAGTTTGAAAACGGAAAAAATTCTGACTTATTACAATGGATTGAAAAGTGGGTACAGTTGGTCGACTGCGACATCGATTTAAAAGCGGTACATTTGCGATATAGATCAGTCGCGAAAATTAAGGCGACCTGCAATTGGGTTGCGACAAACTAGCACACATACAGCAATACGCACACCGATCCGTCCATGCAACGTGGTAGAACTAAGGGATCACAACCAGAAACGGATATTTCTCACAATTTTATGCACAGCGAAATCCGTCAATACAAGAATTACTATGGCAAGGTACTATAATGATCAAGATAGTCGACACAATTGATCACGATTGTTTCTATTGTATGACAAATTCAATGGTTTCTATTGATTGTGCAAAATATTTGTCCCACAAGTAGCTTATGTTTAAATAGCCTTAAAAAGCTTTCTACACTGGCTGTCAATAAATCAATAAATCGTTCAAAACAACAACACCCTGATTCCATGCATTTTTAATAATCTATAAATACAATCAATTATGATGGGCTAGTGGTACGATATTGATATTCCACGTGTTAAGTTACCCACAATACTCGTAACCAAAAGCGAACTCCAGTCCACAACTCGGACATCAACGACGTTACAGTAAATCTTAAATTGATCGATCTCATTCTAATCCCTAAAATTAATTCTACTTAAGCCAGAAAGAAGCTATGAAATTAAATAAAATCGCATAATTCTGAAATCAATGAGTATTTATCATCATACTTTATAGATTACGTTATAAATTGCACTAAAACACAACTGTGTGAAGGATTCACAATAGAACAGTTCTCAGATGAAATTTCGATGTAATCTAAATGCTATGCACATTTTATAGAAAAAGGTGGAAATCAAAAATAATGAGCATATGAGCCAACAAAGTTATTTTTGCATATTTTGCTGCAAGTTCCGTCGGATATGTGTTATTACACAAGAAGAAAGAAAATAAAAACATATTGCCACCGTAATAGAAAAAAACTCGATGCTAAGGATAACCTAGAGCAATGAAATATTTACGTCATAAAGTAATAAATTCACAAAATTGTGCTTAATCACAGAAATGAATCTTAAAATACTTGGATGAGGAGTCAAACAATTGCTTTTTTAGAACCTGGACCACGTTTCTTTCAGTACAATGTTTTGCAATTAAAGGTTCCACACAAATAGGCTATACTAAGATGTCTTGATCCACAAAGAGAAAATTCTAACTGAGCAACCAAGAACTTCATAGCAGTTCAGTTAGTCCATACTGAGTAGGATGTTTCAATAAACAAAGAGAGAATCCTAACGAAGAAATAAAGAGCTTCAAAGTTGCCCCTTTAGTTTTATCTAATTGATAGACGGTGGACAGTGCGTCTCACCCCACAAAAATACCGAATACACGAGTGTGGAGTGGGGTCATTACATTAGAGCACGTTAGAATCATTTGTGATTGTTCGAGCTTTGTCAACTGAATTAAAAGGTTATTTTGATTACTATTTTGATTGTTGGGGAGATATTTGTTTGTTTATCACATTTTTGGACCTTGAGAAATAGTTAATATTAGTTGAAATACTTCAAGAATTAGTTGGACTCTTAGACGAGATGAGTGATTTCTACTAAAGTGTCCAAAATTGATGGAAAAATTCGTATGAATTTGATATAATGCATCTTTTTTGATTTTTATAGATCTTACACCACATTTTATATGCTGTTCTTCTCCGCTTGTTCAAAAATGCATGAATCCATAAACAATGAAGTCCTTTCATTGATTCAACGTTAACATCAAAACATCCTCTCCAGCATATTTCTTATGATCTCAGGATGAAATTCAATCAAAATGATCTAGATGAAAGTGAGTTTTTAACAGTGCATAAAGATAGTAATTATGTCTATTGGGTGACGTTGCCTAGCCTATTTTTACTTTTGAATTTTATTTCTTGATTAGAATACTGCTGTTCAATGACTGAACGTATTTCACCATATTCTTTTTAACCAAGCAAATAAGTCCAAATAGTATAAAAGAAAGAATATTTTTCATTTAAAGGAGCATGGAAGTGATGGAAATTTTTGTTAATAATCGAAATTCAAATGCCAATTTTAGAAGCGAATGAGAAATCTGGAAACTCATTTCCAAATATCTCCACTTATTTGGCGTCAGATACAAATTTTCTCAAGGCCGCTGAAATAATTACCACTTTCGCTTATGGAGAATGTTCGAACGACAACGACAAAGAGATTCAGGTAGGTTGTCGCCGTTTCATCTGTCGCCAGATGGCGTCACGCAGATTGTATAACGCGCGCCAGAGGCAAGTCATACAGAAATCAATCACCTAATAATTCCTAACCCGAACGGAAAAAATTTTTTTTTTTGCACGAGAAAAAGAACTTGCATAACTGAGTGTTTTTTACTTTTTTTTTTACTGAGAAATTTACTAGGCTATTTTGAGGAATGACACTCAATTCTCCTCTTTTGCATAATTAAAAATTTCAGAATAGTTTCTTCGTTATAGCGCATTTTCTTCTTTAGAGTGATGCAATATGTTAACAGATAACTTAATTTACTATCACGTAAAAAATGCCTCGAATTTGAAATAAAACGTTCAGCGACCGTTATTAGAAGAGTATTTAGCGATTTAAAACTATTTCACGAGCATATTTCAGAAATTTCTAGTGAAAAATTACTCAGCATTTACAGTGCGACCTATTAAAAGAAGATGGTGGGCTTGAAATTGATCCAAATCGATTGGACTTCAAGTACGAGAATTACTAACATACTGTTTTAATCAAATTTTTAACGTTCTCTTCGAATTGTCCTGTATGCCGAAATGAGCGCTAAGTCCATATTCATCGTGACTTTTGAAAGATCATGTAGAAAGACAAGAGATAAGCTTCCTTATCTCTGAGTCTTAATAAATTGTAAAAAAAATTTTTTGTGTTTTACAATTTGAGCCCATAGACAACTTATACACCATGAAAAAGAGGGAAATGGATTAAATAATTCAAAATTATTAGAGTTGTGGCTTATCGAAATCACCAGATAGTGTGAGCTAAGTAGATGATTTACTCTATAAAAAACGATATTAGTGTCAATTGCCGATTATTCAGAGGGCGTATACGATGGCACTTACGAGAATTCTGCTATAAGACGTCAAGTCACGGTATTCCTATGTTAGGACAAGCTCCAAATATGATATACAGGTGTTTTCTTATCCAAAAGTATGAAGACGTCCATAGAGATATTCTATCGTGTGTTTTCAGGATCGTATGGATTATTTTGCTATCCGGATGCGCTTTTACATTTATCTACGAGGCGATCGCTGTTGTCGATAAGTACTATCGTATGGATAAAATAACCGACATTCAGTTGAAATTTGATACCGGTAGCATACAATTCATTTATAATGTTTTTGATGAGAAAAAATATTTGTGGAAAAAAATACAGGTACAAAGATTCTTCATCAAAATCAAAAATAAGGATAAGAAGTGTTGCAAACTTGTCAATTGTGTCCCTGTGGAGATGGGCCACGCATTGGTTTTTTCATTACATTTTGGTACATCCAGTGACTTGAGATGACCGAGAAAGTGCTAATTGCTCTCTCAGATTATTTTGGTACCAATTTATTAACCAATAAAGATGAAAAAGTTTCCCTGGATACGAACTTAGAACTTGGTACAATAATTAAAGCCTGTGTATCACAAGTGCCCCCCTGTCAGAGTGCTACGCTGCTTCCATCTTAAAACTGCATTGTTTTTTTTCAAGATATTGCTTCACTATCAGATTTCCGTTGGCTAATAAGTTTCTACATTTTTAAATAAATTTACTTGTGCTAACGATTTTTGTCCAATGAAAAACATTTTGAATATTTTTTATGGAACTACTAGCAAGATAAATTTATTATTTACAATTGTTTTATACACGCGCTTTTATTACCCCCGGAAATTTTAATATAGAGAAATTTCTAACAAATCTTTCTTTTAGCGCCATTCCCAGCTATAACTCTTTGCAATCTAAATCCTTATCGTGATAGCGGAATTCGTGATGAGGAGAGTGTTAACAAAATCGTGAGTCTGTACTTGTTATTATGTGCCTGAAAAGAAGAGATGTTAATATTATCACTGACAAATTAGACTGTTAACGAATTGGTGTATACTTGCTAGTGTCACCGCAACGTATAACTTTAGATGCCAATTGATATTGAGGGATCCTAAGGATCGTCATAATACAGTAGTTTACGCGTGAAAATTCATGACATTTTGTTTGAGCTGAACGTTTTCAACATGGTAATGAAGATGGCGGCCAATGCAGGAGATTTAGATGAGCTCAGTAAGATGAAAATAACAGCAATTGGTATAGGAAATTCGGCAAAAAAGCGAAACGTGGACGATATTGGCACAATTGAACCGGTACGAATAGGTTTTAAGAAATCTAATTTTTATAGTCAAATAACATTGTTCTTTACTTTTTCAGGCAAATTCGGTATGTATTTGTGAGGATGGTGAATGTGAAGCGGAACCAGATAAGGTAACAATTTTTACTGGAAGTCGATATGAAACATCACAGAAATGTACTCGAATAGCTGATTATTATTGTGAAAATATGTAGTAATTTTTACGGTATGAAGAAGATTGGTAGTTTCAAGAATATTATGATGTTAATGGAAGTTGTGGGAAAAAGCTTATATTAAGCATAAATGTTGCAACGACATTTTCACTTTTTCATAGATTTCTAAATAAAAATAGTATTCATTTCTATATCTATATGATCTATTGATCATTTCATAAAATAAAACAGAAATACCATATTGTATTGTTGGATTGTCTATTTTTTGTCTACTTCACAGTTATTTTTCAGGATGGCCAACCATCGCTGCCATTACTAATATGATTGCTAATATGAGCATAATTGTCATTAGTTTAACTCTCGGGTAAATCTCGTTGTTTATGTAGCCTCATCTTAACACCATGACCTACGTGAAGTCCATTTCATAATCATAAAGTGTCTATCTGAAATTGGTCACGCTATCCACAAACACATATGACCATTGTAGTCGTAGTTGGCTTAACGGCGTTTGCGTTTCTCAGTGTTGAGTTCATGTGTCATCTGTTCTCCTCACATATGAGTACACGTTTCAAAAAGTCGAATGGATTATACTGACTATACAATCCATGCTATTTGAATTTTGATAAGCATTGTTTACGCGCTTTGGGGATGATGCCAATTGTCTTGACGTAGCAGAAATATCAATTGACGTCTTTGCCGTATAACAGAGCGATGGCAGGACTGTCGAAATAACACTGATAGCGGTGTTTTCGATCTCTTAATTGATCAATGAATTTTTTGAGAAATTTTGTCTATTTCTTCTGAAAAAAACATAATGTAAGACAAAATTAGTTAGATTTATGTTTTAGGTGCCTACAAAAGATGATACAGAATGTATATGTGCTTTTGACAGAATCTCAC